>CABFOR010061398.1:0-10876 GCA_900660295.1 Diretmus argenteus | reverse complement strand
GACAACAAGGATGATACTCAGGATGATACTCAGACAACTAGGATGATACTCAGGATGATACTCAGACAACTAGGATTATACTCAGGATGATACTCAGGCAACTAGGATGATACTCAGGATGATACTCAGACAACTAGGATGATACTCAGGATGATACTCAGACAACAAGGATGATACTCAGGATGATACTCAGACAACTAGGATGATACTCAGGATGATACTCAGACAACTAGGATGATACTCAGGATGATACTCAGACAACTAGGATGATACTCAGGATGATACTCAGACAACTAGGATGATACTCAGGATGATACTCAGACAACTAGGATGATACTCAGGATGATACTCAGACAACTAGGATGATACTCAGGATGATACTCAGGCTGATAGTCAGAATTAGCTCACAATCAGCTCACACATCCAAATAGTCAAATAGTGGATGTGAGAATGGATTGTGACAACAATTCAAATGAATGTAACATCCTGGTCCATTGCAGGAAAAAAAGATGTATTGTTGTGTCGTGCACACAAACTGATGACAACGCCTCTTCTGACCAAATGTCCTGGTTGATAAGGGCTATCACGCCTCTCCAGGATCCTGCAGCACAGAATGAGTGACACCCATGACAGCTCAGAGCTGCTAAAAATACTAGAACACCAGCCTCCTCAGCACATTGACTAGGTACGTGACTTTTTCAGCTGAAAAATAAATGAATGAAGATTAAATACAGAGGAAATGTGTGGCAGTCAGAAAATGTATTGGATGTTTGGTAAATTTATTTTTGCTTGAAATGAAACTTATACTGTATATCTCCTATGGATTCAAGGCAAACTATGGTGATGATAATGATGATGATAAATGGGTTTCAGCATTAACTGATATCATTGGATGCAGTTATTAAGCATGTTTACATAATGTAATGTACTTGGTGATCCAACTAGCTAACAACAGGAGCATCACTTGGACATGTGCTTTGTAAAAACAGCATGTTATTCTGAAATGAAGAAAAGAATAGTCATCTCTCACTGGTGTCCATGCATCCTCCAGCTCATAACATGGAGGTTTTGACAGGTTTCACAGGGCCATGAAACACACTTTCAATTCAAAGTAAGTTTTACCCAAGAGCATCAAAGAAAGATGAAATATATATTCTTAATGGTACAGCATTAATATTGAAAAAGACACTTGAACAACATTACTAGGATTATTACTGTGAAGATGTGATCAAATGGCTATGTCCTGCCATCTAGTGGCCATATGACTTTACTACACAATGATTTCTACTCGCTGTAGAAGTAGAAGAATGTACCAGATAAACATGCTTCCTGTAGTTTTAAGAGGGAAGACTGAAATAAAATGACTTTTGATGTATCGTAAATCATTCTTGGAGCACCACTTGAACCTGGTGAACCTACACTCACGGTTCTGTCTGCTTCAAATGGTTATTTTTGTATATATCCCACCCAAATAAACTGTGTATGAACTCTGTATACTGCTGCCCAAACTCGGCATCTACTGCCCGCCCAGCCGTCCTGGTAGGGGGATCCCTCTCTTAGTCCCGCCCAGCCGTCCTGGTAGGGGGATCCCTCTCTTAGTCCCGCCCAGCCGTCCTGGTAGGGGGATCCCTCGCTTAGTCGTCCCTCCCAAGGTTTCTTCCACTTTGTTTTGTGGGAGTGTTTCCTTGTCCTTTGCTGAGGGTCTAAGGTTGGGGGGTGTTGTGTCAAACCTTGGGCATTGTGAAGCCCTTTGAGACTGTAATGGTGATTAAGGGCTATACAAATAAAATTTGATTGATTGATTGAAGTACACATGGACACACATGGAACACAGACAACATGACCTCATGTACAGTGCAAAGGGACCGTGGACTACACAGTACATATTTCTCTAATTTGTTTACTGTAAAAAAAACAACTCCCTCTTTGCAATGGAGCAATAGAGTAATCATGTAGAAAGTAGGATGTCCACAGCACGATGGCTGCACGCCACAGCAGCATACTCAACCCCGTTCTGTTTGACAGATGCTACATAAACGTGTTGCAAACAAGATCATGAGTAATTTCGAAAGATTTTTCACATGAAGCTCACCGTTGTCAAGTAGATCACCAAGACTAGACAAACAAAGCTAAAAACAAACACTACGAACTAGAAACGGAGATATGACTAAGAATCTGTTATAGATGGTGTAGAAAGCAACACCGCAGTGACAAGGGAGTTCACTGTGACTTCTAAGAAACAAAGCACTGCAGTCCAGAGTCATGAGTCATACTGAACATTGTTAGAGTTTTGAGAAGACAAAAATAGTCCTCATTTTGGCAAAACAGAAAAAATAGCACTGATAAGAAATATGAAAGAACACTAAGAAAATACTTAGACTGTGTCGGTCTGGACAATGGATGTAATGATCTGTTGTCATGATATGAAATCAACACACAAATACAAAAAGGTAACAAAGCAAATCTTTGTTACTGTAAATGCATGTCTACCGTTTTTCCTCCTCCTCCTCCTCTTGTTCTCCTCCTCCTCCTCCTCTTGTTCTCCTCCTCTTCCTCCTCTTGTTCTCCTCTCTGTGCTCCGTTGTTTACCAACACAGTAGAGGTGACCTGAGGTGTCTTTTATGCTCTGACAGATAATTGAAACATTTAGCCAATTGAGTTTTAGCAAGTGTGGAGCGAGTGAAACCAATTGATAATTGAGTTTGACAATTAGAAGGTCAGTGTTTTCCATTTGAACAGAAAAAGGCTTGATTGTGAAGATTGTCCTAAATGAGATTTTGTGATTTAGAATTGCTATGTGAGTGAAAACTAAGGAGAGTGCGTAGAGTTTTGCAGAAATAAACATTGCTGTTGCTACATGAGCTTCAAGTTTTCACCATTGTGTGCATAGTTCCAGTTTTAGTGTGTAAACATTAAAACTATAAGAGGACGAAGGGCCTTGGTCCCACTGACTAATATTGAGGTGAGTGGAGTTGTTCTGCAGCCAGCCAGTAGAGGGCACTAGAGAGACTGTCTCCCACAGGAATGTCTTGTCTTCAAAAGCGCCTTGGTTTGAACCTTGGGAAAACATATTTCATAGTACTACTGGAAAATACAATTCATCCAGTTACTTTAATGATTTATGAATCTATTTTAATGTTTCATCCTTGAGAGCTTGTTTTGTTTTCTTATTCATTTTGGTGCCCGACCTTTCTGACTTCTTTAAATATGGGATTCCAGATAGCGTTCACATTTTACAGTTTTGTTTTTCTCGTTTGACCCATGCTGGTTTGTTTTCATTTGACTTGTATTCATCAAGTGTACATTTTCTCTCCTTTGCCTTATGTCCCCTGGTCGGCTACTGGAAGACATTCTTTTGCACCCACCAGAATGAGGCCTATTATCCATCCATCCATTTTCTACCGCTTATCCTCCAGTGAGGGTCGCGGGGGGGCTGGAGCCAATCCCAGCTACTAACGGGCGAGAGGCAGGGTACACCCTGGACTGGACGCCAGTCAATCGCAGGGCCACATATAGACAGACAACCATTCACACTCACATTCACACCTATGGGCAATTTAGAGTCTCCAATTAACCTATTACCCCAGTTAAGCATGTTTTTATTAACCTTTTACCCCAGTTAAGCATGTTTTTGGACTGTGGGAGGAAACCGGAATACCCGGAGAAAACCCACGCAAGCACGGGGAGAACATGCAAACTCCACTCAGAAAGGCCCCCGGCCGGGAGTCGAACCCAGAACCTTCTTGCTGAGAGGCGACAGTGCTAACCACTACACCACCGTGCCGCCCCTATTATTTTTCATGATTTTACCTATCATATAATGTTTGCATAGCAATAAAGACACCGACTGTGAGCTAAGTGTGAAGGCAAAATGAATGTTAAACAGAATACGTCTGTGCAAGATGTTCTCTGTTTGTGTCTGCAGCGACGTGTTCTGCGGATACCTTTTGTGTGCTAACATTGGACGCAACCCACGCATCGGGATGATGAAGGGAGAGATCACCCCCACCTCCTTCAATCATCAAGGCAAGGTGGTAGACTGCAGGTAAACAACTCTTCACGTATTACAGCACCTCGTGTCCTTGAATGTTCTGGAAAGAGTTCGGTCAATACTCTCTTTCTTTTGGTCTGCCTGTCGTCATCCCCTCTCTCTATTTCTTACTCTCCAACTCTGCCGTCCTATTATGCCACAGTGGTGGCCATGTTCTTTTGGACGATGAGACTGACTTAGGCTACGTGGAGGATGGGACCCCCTGCGGGCCGTCGATGATGTGCCTTGACCGCAAGTGTCTGCCCATCCAGTCGCTCAACATGAGCGCCTGCCCCAGTGGACCCAATGGACAGGTGTGCTCTGCCCATGGGGTGAGTCCTGGCATACGCAGACACACAAGGTGCAATGGACAGCTCATTATTTCTCACCATAATTGCTCATTTCTGAAGCTTGAATAAACTTTGACTCTTGTATGTCACTTTCTTGTCTATTGCTGGGCATGGTGCTCATCTGCACAGCCCAAGAAATGGCCCCAGTGTCTCAGCACCTTTATAGGACTCTTTATAGGCTCCGATGTCACGCCTCGTCTTTTTCTGTCTGATCCGTTCAGGTGTGCAACAATGAAGCCTCATGCACCTGCGACACCACCTGGGCGGGGACAGACTGTAGCATGCCTGACCCGCCTAAGGAGCCCGAGGCCCCTGAGGACGAAGGACCCAAGGGTCGGTTTCCACCTCTCGTCCTCTGGTGTCTTCTATAGTGAACAACACACACGTTTGAAATGCACTCATTCCATTTAGACAAGATTCACATCGCCAGCATTGTAATATATTGTACTGCAATATTGCAATGTCGCCCTCACGCACACTGCTAGGTCTGAGTTAGCACAGGTTGTTGGAGGATGATTTGAGGGTTGCACAGGGATACTGAAACATGGCTCTAATGATTAAAAAAAGAAGTAAACTCAATCTTGTATTTGCCACAGTTTAACCAGATTTCATCAGATCATATGAACACACACCTGATGCTTTGTATCGTGTACTTTTGAGTACAGGGAAGGGAATGGGATGGACAGTCACAGCGGAACCACTGTAACTTCATCCATGACTCTGAAGCAGAAGTTTGCTTTTGGCAGGGTCGTAATAATGCTCCTTTTCCCTCTGTACAGTGAGCGTGGCCACTAACAGGCTGATAGGGGCAGTAGCAGGGACCATTCTGGCCCTGGGGGTGATTTTTGGAGGCACAGGGTGGGGAATAGAGTAAGCATCTTTAACCCTTTCACAGCTCTTCCTCTCATAGTGGTGCCTCAGTGTGCGGGCGGTCTCGTGAGCCGGCCTGAGCCCGCGTGTGCGTCCCGGTGGCTTTGTGTTTCTTGTGTGTTGGTGGTGACCATATAATTGTCATGTGATTGGATGTTCTCAGTGTTGTGTGATTGATTGATGGATTCCCTTTCTCCTGCCACTTCCCGTTGTTCCCCATTACTGAGTCTCTTTCTTCATCCTCCCTCTTGCCCTTCTTTTCCCTTTTCTTTCCTTCCTAGTCGTCATGTGGTTGCTCCTGTGATCCTCTCCTTTCTGGGGCATGTGGGGCATATAGATAGGAAACAGTCCAGAGAAGTATCCAGTTAGTGACCTGGCTTGACAGTCAGTGGTAGGCTGTGTGGTGACCGGGACTCCTAAAGACATTGGTTCATATTGCAGGCTACACAGATCACCTGTCAGTCTCTGTTTAACTCCATCGCCATGGGTTCTAGTCTTCTGCACAACCTTAAAGAAACCTGACAGTATTACAGTCCACTAATAACCACTACTCACTACCTCAACTGACAATAGGAAGACTAAAACATCCCCAAGGCCAATGCTTCATCACATTCAAACCTTACTAGTAGGATTTACACACTAGGGGCCTGAAAAGCATGCAAGATACATCTGCAGACCATTTTACTGTAACAGTATTCTTATGATGTTTTTTTGTTTCATGTAAGATCGTAAATGTACAGTTACATGTTATGAAAGTCAGTAAGTAAGTGTAGGAACTCATGTCTTTTTCCCCGTAACCCTTTACAGGTCCTAGTGCCACCAATCTAATTATAGGCTCCATCGCCGGAGCCATCCTTGTGGCTGCCATAGTGCTGGGGGGGACTGGATGGGGCTTTAAGTAAGCAACACGCTGCATGCCTCTCCTGCTGTAACTCTAGCATCCCTGCTGCTTCTAGACACCAGGGTTTGAGCTCCTGCTACAGAATATAGACCCGGGCTGGGCAGCACACAGAACAGATATTTACATGGAGTCAGCCTACTTACGTGTGCCGTGTGTTAGGATGCACATCGAGAGCATGCGCCTGACATGTGCTATATTTGAACTACTTCATCCAGCATGTACTCGTGATATCGTGGCTGGCCTTAACGTCACCATGGGGTAGATAGAGGGGTAGATGAGGTCCGAGGGGTGTGTGAGGAGGATTTGGAGAGAGGGAGTGAGGGGTGAGTCTGTGCATCTGTAGCAGAACCTCAAACTGATTGGACGGGCAGAGCTCAAAGCTTGACACACATGTTCAGTGCAGGACCTTATAACAGAGCTCTTCATACAACAGAGGGGAAAGAATAACCGGTCAGCTAAATGATTACCAAAGTTACTGTAGCCTATACAAGTCGATTTGAAAATGTTCTATTAAAATCTTGCAAATCCCCTCTGAAATCCAAATACAGGCCATTTAACTCTGTGTAGCTCCTCAATGCATAGCCAGGGAAGGTAGCCCGAGTGTATTTTACAGTGTATGTTGAATAATGCACGTTCCAATCCACCGTTGATCTTCTGTATAATAATGTAAAGTTCCAATCAAGTACTGATTAGCCTGCTGTCTTGAGCAACAGGGGTGTTACATATTTTTAATAGCAATAGGCCTGAAAAGTAAAGTACAGTACTGCAGCCACCGAAGCATGCCAGTTAGCAAAGCATCATGGAAACAAAGAGAAACAAAATATTTCCGCATGTTGACTTGGTTGACTTGGAGGAGGTCAGTTCATTGCACAAAGGCTGAGCCAAACCCAGAATGATTTGGTCCTGGGTTGCCATGCTCTCATCTCTACCATCATCTTTTTCTCAATCCGTTACTGTTCGAGGGTGAGAGTTTAAGTGGAGTGGTGAGAGAGAGAGAGAGAGAGAGAGAGAAAGAAGCCAGGACCATTTTGTTGGCCGCAGCCTTTGTGCCATGGCTGGCCACACCCACCTGGATGGCCAGGCTCCGCCCTAGAGCAGAGCAGGACTCTCGGACCCGCCCACACCAGCTGCCATTGCTGCCTGCTTCACAGACCTGGTACAGACACAGCGCATTGCACTGCATGAACCACGCACAGCAATAGTGCCACCTTCAACTGGCCTACTATTGGAACAGGTGCATGACAGACTGATAGAAGCCCCACAACAAGCCACAGTACGGGGAGGTTATGCATAACTCCTGCTGTTGTATTTGTCGTTGTCCTATATTGTTGTAGTAGTAGTTATCATTGCTGCTGCTACTGTGGTTGTTGTTTATGTCGTTGTCTCCTCTTTCCCTCCTCTATAGAGTACATTTTATGTTGACTCTTTCCTCCCAGATGGTTATGTTTTGAGTGGAACTAATGTCTTTCCCATCAAAACTGGTAATGAAAGATGTCTCCTACACATCACCTTGTAAACAGATACCGCACGCACAAGCTGGCAGGCCATTGTCTGCAAGTGGGCAATTGAGGGGTTTTATGTTCACAAACCTTCAAGTTCAGATGTTACAGTATCAATGTGATTGAATGTCGATCTTACGTAGACTGGATCATAGTTTTCATTGAGATCTGTTATCCACTTTGACTGTTCAGTGTCATGAATCTCCATGTTCCCTGGCATTGTCACCCACACAGGCTGAACAGCGGGGAGAGTAATTAGGCATTGCGGGATCCTTCTCACTAAGACCAGTGCTATGGCTTTCATGTTGGATGCACATTGGCAGAACATCAAAAGCATTTGGCAAAGGTCAATGTAAATGCTGAACAATAAACGTGGCTTAAAGGGATCCCGAATGATCTCCTGGCATCGAGCTCCATCCAGTAATACAAGAAACAAACAAGCTTGCAACCTACATAACCTTCATATTGAATGTAAAGGTTTGTGAATGTAAATACCCCTGACTGTCTGCAGACAACGCTGACCAGCCTAGGACCAGCCTTCCCTCATCTCAGTGTCTTCAGCACTGCATATACTCCATTATAGAGTATTGGACATGCTAATAAATTGCATACATAACCACAGAGCATTTCCTCATTTGGCACTCTTACAGTAGCATGTCCTACTAGCACACAATTAGCACAAAAATAGTATTCAATGTGGCTGCTATGTTCTAAAGCAGGATTTTTTGGAGATTAGTTATCAACCCTGAACTAGAAGCTGAAGAGATGAGTGTGGTTGCTTGTCCAGGTGGCACTAGTTGTGGTACAGACATCGGTATAGCAGACACTGACATGCGTTTCTTCTCTCTTCTTAAGAAATGTGAAGAAGCGGCGATACGACCCCAACGCCTCGGCCATCTGACCCGAGGAGAGTTGGCGAGCAGAGAGGGACTCCTCCAAGGCTTCCTTAGTTGGCTACTTGACAGCTGGACTGCACTTATTGCTGCTGATCTTTGGCATTAGATTTACTTGAAAAAGACATAGTGGACATTTTAACAAATTCCATTGTAGTGGCATAGAAATGCAGCCTCTTCAACCCCACCTCACCCACCTAACAACCCCACCCTGATCTCTAGAGTGACAGCTCCTCTTCCATTCTTAGTGCCAGTGCACAGGCGTTCAGGCGGAATCCACACCACTCTCTCACCTGGCATGATTATCCGCACAAAGCGCGCTGCTCGCTGGCCCTGGCATGAAGAGCCCTCTCTACAGGACTCTGCATGGCTACCAAAGCATTGAATATACCGCAAAAAAAATAAAGAGAGAGAAACTGAATCATCCAACGGAGGAGAGAGCCTCATTAAAAAACAAACCCAGTGGAAACCGGTAGAAGCTCCTCTCACTTAGTTCACTTCTAGCTGCTGTAGATGGTAAGGAGCGAAAGAAGGCTGCATGTAAAGACCCATACGGGCTATGCAGACCACATATTGAATACACGCACACACCCAAGTTGCAAGATTGTACATTAAAGACGAAAAAGTTAGGAATTACAACATTTTACTACCACATCAGTTGCTTTTATTTTTATCTTAGCATGTTGTATAGCGGGTGTTTTTGGCAATGTTAATGACAAACAATAATGCAATTACTGGGCCAAAATGCTATGAATAATGACAACGGTAATAGTATCAACTCTATTAGGTGTTCAGCAAAGCAATGTCACCACACACTGCATACAGTACTTATCCGGGTGGAGGTCAAGGGTCAAATTCAGTAGGAGGGACAGAGCAGCAGTCGTGTTGAGGAGTGGGATTTCAGTTCTAGAGGTCCAGACACAGCGAGTATACAGGCAGAGATCAGATCGGATTAACGTCACACGGTTCCCACCGAAGCACTTTCAATAGTGACTCCAAAGCCAAAGAACCAATCACCCAAACATATGGATGTTATATCGCACACAGAGCACTTTCCCCTCTGTCTGCATCCAGCGGTGCCTCACCTAGTGCTGAGGGCGTCCATACAAGCTCTCACTTGTCCAATCAGGTCTCACTAACAGTCCTCATCAACACCCACTATACTGGCTTGGCCTTGTGCTCTCATAAACTCTTACTAGAAATCAAGTTCACCTCTACTGGTACGCTGCATGCAATCACTATAGTGGGCTTATAAATCTATACGGGAGTCCTCAAAATCCGCAAGAAAAATATGCTACAAAAGATAGGTGCATGTCAACAACAAAACATTTAACTTTTATTTACTATGCAAAGAAAGATATTGCACAAAAAGTATGGGTTAATAACTTATCGATATAAACATGGAAATACAAAACCTCTGCTAATCCGCTAATCTTTTGCATTTGGCCACTCCCACACCTCCTTTCATTTAGCTTCAAAGTACTCAAACTAGGAATGGACAAAACAACTGATTTGATTTCATATTTTCGATGAAAGGCAAGAGAGCATCCTGTTACATTTGTGGAGTTGAGACTCATTTTTGTGTGTTTTTCATCCAATCTGACATTTTTATCACACACACGCTGTACAGTGCCTGTACATATTGAGGCCTGAACAGTTTCCTTGGGCAGGGCTATTATTTCCAGTCCAGCTGATGGTTGGTGTGTTCCAGGTGCTGCCATAGCACTGGCATTGTGTAATCCTCCATGTTACTCATCATCTCGTGTCCCTCTCTCACTGCATCATGTACAGTTGGACCGATGAATAAACTACTGATGTATTTTATCCAAAGGTCTCTTGTCTTTTTGTGTAACTGAGCAGATCTTAACGATATTTTAAATAATTGCATATATTACATGGTGATTGTACATGCTTTTAGTTGTTGGCGTTACTTAAGGTCTTTTTTTCTTCTCAGCGTTATTTGAGATTCCGTTTTCACATAGACAACGTCATTCACCGTATCTGGATCTTGAATGCCTAACCTGTAACTGCGGTATGGTGGCCCCTGCTGAGGCACTGTGGCCCCTTGGATGAATTTAGATAGTGATTTCATTGATTGAAGATATCTGATTTTTCATCTAGAATTCAGGCTTGTCAAGAACATATGTGAATATATTCAAAATTTAGATGGTCAAATACATTTCATATAGCCTGGTTTGTGTTCTATTGTGTGATATACTGTATTCCCCATGGTGTTTTGCTTCACTGTCAAAGTAACACAAAAAAATGCTCCTATGTAAAAAGGAAGCAGACGTTTGCTTTTCACATCAGCCTGCAGGAGGTTTATGAGGCAG
>CABFOR010061371.1:0-10798 GCA_900660295.1 Diretmus argenteus | reverse complement strand
CATGGCCGCCGATACGCCAGGATAGACGGAAAGGTACCGCGTTCTCCCCACGTTGCCTGTTGCCTCAGTGTGACCACTGTAGTGACTTGTTCACAGTTTCCTTTGTGCCCCGTATGGGCTCTTTTAAAGTAAACATTGTCAACAATCTGGTTGTAGGCCCAGCCGGCTCCCATTGATGCCACCACTATACCACTTGCTAACGTTAGCTTCCTGTACCCGGTACTTCACAGTGACAAGATATGACCTCACTTAAATATCCCAGTACTAGGATACTGTATATTGACATACACAGCTTAAAGGGCCTCCATACATGTCATCGACGGCACTGAGCTCAGTTTGTTGTCTTCATTAGGTGTTCCAGTTCTTGAACGCCAAGTGTGAGTCTGCCTTCCTGGCCAAGAGGAACCCCAGACAGATCAACTGGACTGTTCTGTACAGACGCAAACACAAGAAGGGACAGTCTGTAAGTAACACGTTGTGTGTATTCGCAGGGGCTATTCTAATAAATGCATGGTGAATTGGGTGTGGATGCAACAGACACTTGCCGGATATTTCAAAGTGAGCATTTCACACTCGTATTAAGTCAAAAGCACTAAATGATTGATTTGGCTGCAGGTGGATGGTGTGCATGGTTTTGGTCTGTGTTATGTGTTGTTGCCGGACTGTGTTTTACAGTCTGTTCAGCAGTGCTCACTCCACACCTGCAGCCATAGAGCAGTTGGAGATCATAGTACTGGCCTGTGATGTCTTTATTGACTTTTCACCATTGGTCAGCCTCCATACTCTCCTACATGTTACATATTGACATATATGATTACATGTAGATTGTCGTTTGTAGCTGAAATTGGTCATGGTGTTGGTTGTAGGTGTCACAAGTGCAGAGCGCAGTTCCCATGTAGTTGTGTTTGACTTATGTGTAGCATCTGCCTCCTTGGACCCTCTGACTTGCTGATCACTATCGTGCTTGGGGTAGCACAAGTAGAGGGTGTATTGCAGCACAGTAAACATGTGTCCACTGGCTACAATATCTGGTAGAACAAGCCACACATTTTAAGGTTAGAATAAGCCCTCCAAATGATTGTTGGTTATCTGCCAATGCAGCAGGTAGACTTACCAGCCACAAACAAATATTAAACGTTTGGCTAGTGCCTGGTATGGTTTGTTACCCCAATATTTGTATGAAAAAGCAAAATAACATACGCCCAACCACTGGTTATGTAGGACAGAACATTCATCCACTGCCTTGAACTCCTACAGCCATCAAGATTGAATAATTTACCCCCTTTCTTTCAAATTGTGTCACATGATCATTTGGGTGCCTTCATTTGTTGTAATAGGAAGAGGTGACAAAGAAACGTACACGCCGTGCAGTGAAATTCCAGAGGGCCATTACTGGGGCCTCCCTGGCTGAGATCATGGCCAAGAGGAACCAGAAGCCTGAGGTCCGCAAAGCCCAGCGGGAGCAGGCTATCAGGTAAGGACACGCCTAAGAGACAAAAACCTGCCAAAATTTTGCCCTGCTGATTTTGATTATTTATTTTTGATAAGGATCCAGCGTTGCCCTGAATTTCTGGTCTGAAGGATAACATGCTGAGATACTACAGAACTGAGGCGCTATGTACATATTTAAAATGTGGCTTTACATCTTGTTTTTATGGGGTTTTAGCTGAAGTGAATTTATGCAGCATAAACATTCAGAATCAGGATTTGAGTCTAATTTTATTAGGCCATCGTGGAGGTACCGGTCTGTTTAGATTTAAAGTTCAGTTCAGATTGTTACATAATTCTCCTAGACCTGTAGTGGCTTTCACTGATTAGCTCACCTTTTCATCAGAGAGGGAGCAACTAATTAGAGAAATGAGCTGGTGTAGTGGTTGGTTGGAAGGTTTCCATGGCATATGATAGGACGCAACTGTCCAGGAACTTCCATGAGTAGCTTATTTTGTTGTAAGTAATGGCGGATTTACTCTACTTTTTCAGTATATCACAATACACATCAAGTGACGCAACAAATTAAGTCCAGCACTTTATTCCTAATCTAAATTTGCCATCAGCTTTGATGCAGGAGCCCTTTGCCATAACGTTTGTTTGGGGGATTCTCCTGATGTGCTCTAAAAATTAAATTTTGCTGTTGAGTATTTCATGGGTTCACATGGTGCTGAGCAGCTGATCCTCACATTTGCGTAAGACATTTGGATGTTGTTTCTGCAATTCAGCAGAATGGTGCCCTGTGACCGGTGAATGCTTGGAAGTCCAGTTTGTTTCTATGATTAATTTGACTAACCTTAAAAACATTGATCATCAGTTGGGAAGGCTCACCCTGTTGGTCTGATTGTTGCTCATTCGTTCTCTATTTCCCAGGGCTGCCAAGGAGGCCAAGAAGGCAAAGCAGGCAACCAAGAAGCCATCTGCCCCCAGTGCAAAGGTAAGACCTCGCTGTATTCAATTCAGTGAGACTTAGTTTCTGTGTGTCCAGGTCAGGTTAAATGTCCTTTTGGTGATTAGACTGTTGAATGACTATTAGCAGATCAGCTAATAGAAAAGCTATCGAAGAAAAGCAAGTCACACAAAATCTTTACAAAAGCTAAACAAACCTTATTAAATGCATAGGTATTCATTAGGGTTGGGGGGATCGATTCAGTTACAATTCTTTTGCATGGGGATTTTCAAATCACCACGCTCCCTCCCAAGTCGATATTTTGTCTCAAGGCATTTTTAATTTGAATTATTCTTCTTCTTTTTTTGAGGCAGAAAAACAATGTTGCCGCTTATAATCCTACAAATGGCGCAATGCAATCTATTCAAACAAATACATTCATGATTTCCTTCCGGCTAGAAGCAGCTTGACATGTAGTAGTAGGTGGGATACAAAGGCTTTATTCAGAAACAGCAAACATGTCGAATGACAGGAACGAGATTCATGCTGCACCTCAACAATATAAATTGCACATCTGGAAGAAATAGAAACTCTGCCACGGAAAAATAAAGCATTGTGGTAATATTAACCCGGGTTGCCATGTTTGTGTAATGTGTAGCATAGCTTGCTACCACCGGGGCTGCGACAGAGAGACAAGACAGAAGAGGAGAGTCAATCGCTTTATTCACACACAGTCTCAGAATAATAATACGACCCGATCACTATGGGGCGGTCGCCGCTCTGCGGACCTCATGTCTAGAGTCAGTCTGCCACAGTTTGTTTTATAACACAGTGGGCTGGTTTGACTCCAGTGTAGCCAACCTTGACTGTTGGAAAGGGCTTAGAACCCCACAGTGATTGTTTTGTCCATAGCCAATAACAGCTCGTCCTACATGGGCACAGACACATAGGCAGAGCCCATTGGCCTCCTGCATTGGGAGCGCTTGTTATACACTCTGGGTTGTTGAGCAGCCAATACTACGCTGAAAACGATGGAGATGGCTTTGTAGCCAACACTGTAGCACAAACATACACAACATGACTAATAAGGAAGTAATAGGGGTTTTTTCTTCAAGAAATGTTGCCGCTGTTGTCCGAACAATTACACTATTGGTAATTTATTTATTTTCTCTATTGGCTGCCCTGCCAACATTAAGTTCATGTTAAGATTTAGGCCTGAAATAAAACTTGGAAAGCTCTAAGTCAATTTGACTGTTGTATTTGAAGGGATGATTCAACTATTTTCCAGTGTTTCAAAAAAGTAACCCAAAAAAATCGCAAGAAATCGTAATATCATCTCAATACTTGCAGAATTGCAATACATATTGCATCGGCACCTAAGTATCATGATGGTATTGTATCGGTCCCTGCTGATTCCCGTCCCTAATCATATCTAAAGACAATCCATAATTACGTTGGACTCTAGATGGCGTTTGGGCAGTGTTTTCTGTTGAGCAATTTATTTTACATGCAGACACTCACCCAGGGCAATCTAAGGGTCTCGCTTCTGTATCAGAAGAGAGTAGCTGGGGTTATTGACCCATTAAGGAAAATTAAGTAATCTACAGCTGTTTGTCACATTGTGAATGGGAACAATCAGAGCTTCAAAGAATAACTGAATAAATTGTCTGGATTTGAGTCTTTTACATGCAAAATGTCTGGGCTATCATGCCAATGTTGAATCTGGGCTGTTGTACTGTATACATATTTATGAGAACTCTGTCTGACAACTTGTTGGCTAAGCACACAACCAGAAAAACCAGACCGTCCTTAGAGAAAGAGGGAAGTCACTGCTGCAATGTTTAAAACCTACCTTTTTATCAGAGCCTTCGACTAGCCTACCCCATACTGTTTTTATGTTGCTGTACTTTTTCTTATCTTTTATCTTTTTATCTTTTTCTTGTAGCACTTTGAGATTCATTCGTGAATATAAAGTGCATTATAAATTAAATCCATTATTATTATTATGATGTGTGTACGCCTACTGCAAAGTGGTTTTTCATCTAATTCCAAGTTATTTTATTGTATGCATCTGGTTATAATGGCAGACTGACTTTTAGATCTAGTCTAGTTCTACTTTGGCTTTTAAACAAGCACATAATTAATCTGGACATTGTACTAAATATAATCCGCCTTCACCATTTCTTCAGTATTCACCGGACTAACAAAAGCTAATTGATTGTCAGTTCATGTGTGTGAAATACTGTTATGAGGTTGTGTACTTAAAATGTGTTCCTCCTTCTGCAGGCCCCTGCCAAGGCTGCACCCAAACCCAAGATCGCAAAGCCCATGAAGGTCAATGCACCTCGTGTTGGTGGGAAGCGCTAGAGCTGTCTGTATTTGTGGTTGTCAATAAAACTTTCTTGGTTAACCATGCTTTGTGTGATGGTGCTTTAAAAAGAGCTATTTAGCATTCTGTTGAATCTGATCAGCTGGAGTCTTGCTAACGTAACTAGTATTTCACATTCACTTCAATGATGTGGCTGTATTTGTCAAATTATTTAAATCAAGTGGACTTCTGCCTTAATTAGTCCCTCAGTGGGATGTACAGATGTCATCAAGTAGGTGAAATGGAGGATGTGGTTTGCCTTTACAATTTTTTTTTACCATAAATGAGCGGGACTTGGGATGGTAAGACGGGTTTCAAAGTTGTATGGAAGACTTGGCCGGCGTTCAATACCATACTAGTTTTTTTTGTTTTTAATTTAACCAGGCAGAATGTTAACATTTTTAAATTTTATTTACCATGGCAGCCTGGCAAGAGGCAAAAGACTCCTGAGGGAAGGGGGGGCAAAGTTAGTATGCCAGAAAAAGATTTTGTATGCCAAAAATACCAGGATGTCGTACTATATCTGGTCCCATTTTGCAGTATGCAAGCCAGCGTGCTTTTCTGACCCACAATCCTCTGCGCGACGAGGACTGATCTACCGAGAGCAAAGTGCAGTGTATTAATGCAATGACACCTTGGCTAATAATTGAAATCACCTGTATGTTTGTGTGCAATAGTACATACTGTGTAGGGCAGCCGCAGTACGTACTAAAAGTAAAAAGTATGCGATTCGGAATGCAGCCTTGGTCAAGTTTAATACTAAAACCATTGGCAGTGGCTATTTTGCTGTTTCTCAAGCTCTTTTACTGACTTAAACACTTGCTTAACACTATTGGAAATGTATTGCCATCCAAACCAAATTAGAGCATTGTAGAAAATGCACTGCTACAATCCGGTCTTCAGGACCTGACCAGGAATATGATATTCATGAATATGGGGAATGAAGGCAACTTCAGTTTCATGTGGCTCAAATTCATGCAAATTAAATTCAACAGAGTTAGACATGTCTCTTATTTGTGGTGTATATGCTGCATTGGCTATGAAACTTGAGAACGAAGTTCTCAGTTGACTTGTCCTATATTAAACCAGCTACATTCAGATATGCATGTTGTGGAAACTGGGATTTGCTGTGCTTGGCAAGTGTCCCATTCCACTGGCAGCATACTGCAGTGGATTAGAAAGCATGTCTGCTGCAGAATGAACACAGGGAGGAGACAAAGCTCCACCTTGTCCCAAGGCATGAAAACTGACCAGAGCTGCCCAAGAGCAACACTGGAATTACTGGGACTTACTTCATACAACCAGTATATCTAGTGGCTTACATGTGTGATAAAGGAACAGATTTGATAAGTGGAGTTAGTCCAAACTATTTTGCATGGCAAAGTTAGTTGGTATGCTACTGAACTTTCAGGTTCCCTGGCCTCCAGCATCGACAACACAATCCGGCACCTCAAGGAGACCGTCTACCTTCAACACAAAGTTAGTATATGCATATTCACGCACTCTTATTGCGTCACCTATTTATGAATGACAGTGAAAATTACTTTAAATCAGACTGTTAAACAGGGTTTATTAGAATTACAGGTCCAGAACGGTCAAAGTGCCATTCATGTTAAATACTTTGATCAGATAGAAAAGTTCTGACACCCGTTATTGCTTATTGAGTATTTGTAAAATGTAAAAGAACGTACTCTTGTTATACACACAAAATGTACAAGTTTTCTAATAACAGGCAACCAACAGCAGTATTTTGATAGCAAAGAGCCATTAGATTTCAAGTACCAGTGATTCCTGGTTGGCTCTTTCAGTACCATAACTTTATATTTACTAAACATAAATATGTGGTATTGGTGTAAGCTTTCCTGTTAAAGGAACCACAGAACATTTCTATACAGTTTTGACTATGGGGCAAATTTTATCACATGAAAAATGATGCATAAAGTTTGATTCGCTCACACACATCAATAGCTACAGTTAAAGCAGTTAAAATATGGTAATCAAGAATGGTTTAATCATCACGGTACACATTCTGTGATTGCTACCAAATTATAAATAATTAATCAATAGACAAATGTGATGCCGTCATTAAATTCATTTTGCAACACTCAAACCACATTCAACACATTCAAGAGTTTTATTCCTAGGAATTAGTGCATGGGGTACTGGTTACTACACCTGAAAAGGTGAAAACATCTCAAGAAGTGTACGTATTAGTTGAACAATCATACAATCTGAGGAACAAGAAGTACTTTAAAAAACAGCACGTTGATGACCATGATTCTTGAGCGTGTGTTGACTACAGTTAAAACGTTCTCTTCTTAGACTCCTGAGGACATTTCCAACAGGGAAAACAGGCTTTCTATGGTAAATAATGGTTATGGCATGGATGTGGTGGAGACAGAAGGGTGAGGGTGGTAGGAGATGAGAAGGGGCAAGTTTGTGCCCAGTTTGGGGTGGGGTGTCTCCCTTTCAATCCACTGAGGTGATGGATTGACAACACACTCAGGACTGTGCAGCCTCCTTGGCTTTGGCCTTCTGATCTTGGTCATACCTAGTGAGGGAATAAAAGGACAAACATTTGACCCATTTTTTTTTTTTACATGGGCACCATCACAATCTGTCATTTTTCAATTTTCAAATATCAATCAAACATTTGATGCCACCATCTAATCTATAGTCGACTTTACTGACCTTTGCCCTTTATGAGAATGTCCTAGACTGATTTCCCTCATTACAACAGAGGCACATGAACATTAGGTTATGCATTGACCATAACTTGTAGCCTATCAGCTGTAATATATTAAGTTAAACAATAACTACCATGGTTTATCATCAGCCATGACTAAAGAATACATATTTGATAGAAAGCTACCGTGCACTTCTCTTCAATGAAATGACTAAAATGATCCTAACAGAGATGATAACGGCAGGTAACTGACAGAAGCTTTTAAACGGTTGGTCATAGGCAGTTCACCGCACACACCTCCAAATCCTGTAGAGCTGGCTGCTTCCTGCACAACCAAGAAAGAAGTTGACAGCGAAGAGGTTCCAGTTCTTGGGAATAATGACCAAAGAATATCTGGACCAAATCAGCCCTGGTGGATAAGGAAACAGGACGTGCGTAGGTTAAGCACACCAATATTTAGTAAACTGTTGTTACCAAGAACACAGTGTATGTTTAGACAGAAGAGCACCAGATAAGTTTTGTTTGCACAAACAAATTGCACGAGCAGACGCATCAGACAACCTTTGCCACAGATTGATCAGAAACACTGAACTGAAGAACTTCAACAATTCTGGAAATGTACGTCAAGAACTCGAGACAGAGCTTGGCAGATCCACTGGCCCAGCGACATGGTATGAACACTTTGGACTGGTGGGTTAGCTCATGCACTGATCAAGGAGAGGCTTTCAAATTATCAAATGAATTAACGGTCACTCACTTCAACATTTTGTCTTCGAATAATTGTATAATAGGTGTGTGACCCCCCCGGCTGCTACTTAATAAGATATGTTCCTTTTAAACTTCCTTGTAAAATAAGTGTTCAAAAAGTTAATCACAAGCATTATTAAATCATTGAATTCATCAGTGCTCATTTCTCTATGGGCACATTATTTATTTATTTTCTCAAATGAATGGACCCTTTCTCCGCGGTCTGTGGGGAGTGAAGCGTTTTTAAACTTTGGTGTTTCCTCCTTTGTCCAAATCTCTTTCAGTTAAGGCAGGAGATTTATGCACATTTCAAATTGACCCACTTTATGCCCTCAGAGGCTTCACTGGTCAAGTTTCCATTTGGAGTGTATATATTCACCGAAGTTCAAATGCTCCCTACCTCTATGGTCCACACTCCTAAAGGAGCTCCACCTTACCTGTGGCTGTCAGTACTGCTGACTGGGAGGTACTGAGTTTCTCTGCTGGTCGGGTCATATCAGCCAGGCCAGCCCCAACCAGACCCTGTTGTGGTGACGAGACCAGATTACCTTCCTTCCATCAAATCTGGTGTGGATTAGCTAGCATACTTATGTCAACAAATTCATTTGAACTGACAAGACTAATTACACATCAGTAGTTAGTTTGAGAGTTTAGTTTATAAGTCCAAGTATGGCAATATAATGGGATGCCCTTACCCATTTAAACATCGGGGCCCAGAAGAAAACAGTCTTTGGACCTAGAATAAAAAAGGAAAAATACTACATTAGTTATTACGTTCCAATAAAATATGTTACATAATATGCATCATTTCACCCATGTTTTCTTGAGGTACCCTAAACCTCCTGCCAGGCTCTTATCTGGATATTTAAACCAGTTGTGATGTACTTCCATTTGTATTTTTGGATGGGCTGAGCAATCAGGCCATAGGATGAATTTTCATTGAATTCAAATGTTTTAAACTGTGGAAACATTTACAGCTGCAGTTTTAATGAAAGCTATGAAAACACTGGTTTACAAAGAAACTTCAAACACAAACACATCAAACAGAGAGGGAGCAAAAATGTGAGTGGCCATAAAAATATGCCTCGATACTAGACTGGTGAGCCATTAATCACCTCCCTTATTCTAACACTGCCTTTAGGCAAAAAAAAAAAGAGGAAGGGAATGAAATGAAAGAAGTCTGTGTCAGCCAATCATCTTTTAGGGAGTTGCTTTTGCTACGCCCTCAGTCAGGAAGTTGTCCTTGACAACCTAAGTGCTACAGTCCAATACCCTTGCACAGACAAAACTAAAACCAGGCTGTCACCAGCGAGTATGGTACAAATGTACCAACAACCCTTTACCTTAGTACAGCGACTAGTGAAGTTAATGTCAGTGTCCTTAATGGTTGAATATGTGTGCAAGCTACATTACTAAACTTGACAGTATAGAGAATAATTTCACAGGATTTCAGTGTGCAACATGTTTACCCTGTAACCTTTGATAGAAATATGAATGCAGATTTAACTCTAGGCAGAAGAAAGCTGCATTGACGTGCTGAATAAGTACAGGCTTAACATACACTCAGACTTTGCTCACAATATTTATGATCAGGAGTCATAAAAATATGATCTTTGATCATTCATCCACCTTACATGTGGGGGCAGCATGGTCTTTGCAAAGACGTTAATGTGACTGTAAACAGTCTTTCACTGCAACAGTCAGTCTTTATTCGCAAGTAAAGCAGCCTACACCACGTCTTCATTGGAGTTGTCTGGAACTGGGTTTTCACAGTAAATTAAACGCAAGGTTGACTTGAGGACAATCTGTTCTCCCACCAGTTCCTCTGTTGGAAGCCCGCTGCAGACACAGAGCTTAACTGGTGTTATCCCTTCAGATTATGGTCTCCAAGTGCACCACTGTCTTTATCTCAGCTAAAAACGAGGTTGCTATAAGCACCGATGCCAACACAAGGTATTACTCCTTTGTCATCCAAAGATAAAACGGATTAAAGCGTATCGGTCACTTTACCTGGCGCAGCTGCAAAGGGGCCCAGACATATCACAAAGCATCGAGAACCACTAGCATCAAAATCACAGCTTGATGATGTGCATTACCTGCTGGGTGGTTGTACAGAGGTCTCAGCTTGGCGGGCAGGGCATGCTCGATTCTGCCCAGGATCCTGTGGTAGGACGCTCTGAGTGCAGCCATGGTTGTGGATGTTCAGATAGCAGTGTTAGCTAGTACAGTAGCTACTCAATTCAAGCTAGCTCGCTAACTAGCTAGCTAACGCACTAAATACAGAACAGTTGTACGCGTTGTTATCAGATGAATAAACGACAGGTACGTTATATGTCGTGAAGGGATGCTGTCTGACTGTCGACCTTCCCAGGTAGCGCTACAGCCATGCTAGTACCAGCCCGACTGTAGGTTGGTCTGATATCGACGAGACGAGAGGTCACTTTCCTCACGGTGCAACCTACCGCGCGAGGGGCGGTACCACAAGTCGTCTCTATTTCCATTGGCTCACCAGACCAAGAACCCGCAGATGATAGGTTAAGATAAGCTTGTAATATTCGTAGTCCGGTGTATCCCTGTGTGGCGGGTGGAGCTTCCAAAACGTAGAGGAAAACAGCACTCG
>CABFOR010060680.1:11200-24163 GCA_900660295.1 Diretmus argenteus | reverse complement strand
CATGTTAATTTACAATTATGATCATGCGAAATCACATATTTGATTATTTTTTTAAATACAATAATATGAAACTGTGTAATTGATGAGAGATGAGGAAACAAACCATTTTGGATTGGTTAGGCAAAAGAGTGAAACACATCCACTATGTATTTACAATGGATGGACTTAAAGTACATGGCCGCTTGGATACTGGATAGACTCAAAGTAGGCTACAGGAGTTTATTTATTAGTATCATAAAAGCACAGGGGCCTCAACACTTTTATATTTAGCAATAGGGGCATCTCGGACATCCAAGAGATAGATTGTTGTGAGCAATATGATAACCAAACATCCCAAGGTTTGCTATAATGAGATGTAATAGAAATTAATTGACTCTAATAACGACTACAGTGAAACATGCCTACGTGCCATTAGCACTGTGGACCAGAAGAACAATGGTCCTGCGTCACTGTACAGACGATCCTTGCCAGGTCATGGCTACGAGCCTAAGATTAGGACATTCCTGGCCAGCATACTCCCTGACAGCAAGAGGTGGTGGATGGTGGCAGTTGGAGCACTTACAAACAGGCCCATAATGCATCTCTCCTGGCCCACAAAGGAGACTCTGTGCCCAGCGCGGGCTGATTAAAGTATGTGTCTCAGGGGAGGCTAAAATATCCCTCTGTGTCCAAGTGGCATTCCTCCTCTCACATAGTGTACATACATTGCTCATTTATGTCCATACAAAGGGGAGGTTAGCAAACTTGGCTTAGCAGTGGTTCAGTTGTCAGACCGAGAGGTAAATCAAAATTGGGCCTGGCCATGGCTCAATCACAGTGAAACAGAATACAATGAGCTATTATGAGATGGAGACCATGTAGGTTCCCTCTGGGGTGACCTCTGGATGTATTAGTGCAATTCTCCCGGCTAGCTGGTTTAAGAACTTGTACCTTTCTAATTTTGCCTGCGACCACATCAATTGCTTGAATGTACTACAAAGACAGATGTAAGCTTTGTCACTGAGGACCCCACTCAGGGTGTTGAGTCTCACCATGGTCTTCTTGTCAGCTTTCTGAACGTTGTAACCGAGTATTTCACAGTTACCATTGTCCTTAGGGGGCTTCCACTCTAGTGCCACATTGAAGCCCCACACATCCATGATCTTTAGTGCCTCAGGGGGCCCTGGCAGATCTACAGAGGAGAAATGTGAATCCTGATCAGATAACCATGGGCAAAAACTGATGGTACAGTATGCTAGTGAGTTGATAACTTAAAGGAAATATTGCATCAAAAACTCGATCATCAAAACATCAAAAGCAATGGTTTAATGATTTTGTAATTACCAGAAGAGGACATAATTCATTTGTCAATTGAATTATTATGTATTGCTCTTACTAGGGAGTTAGTAGCTATCCATTTTCTGAATTACTTATGAATGAATGAAAGATTTTATTTCAGTACATTAAGAACTGAAAGGGTGTAGGTGGAAGCATAGCTTATTTTTTCCTACCCCTTGCACATTACAAATCATACTTGTCACAACAATAGATAAAAGGAAACAAAGTACAAAAATAAGACAAATCTGAAAATAACTCAAACATCCATACAATAATGAGATAATATATTTTGTATAAAGTTTTTGAAAACCGGATGGTGTATTGCACAACCTGATGTTTTCGGGACAGCTGTTCCAAATTTTAACCCCTTTGACAGAGACACAGTGAGTTTTAACAGTAGTTCAGTCTTTGGTTTCTCAAATAATAATACTCCTCTCAGATTATGCGGTTTCTCTCATTTTAAACAACTTCTGGACACGTGAAGGAAGTGATTTGTGTTTAGCTTTGTACATGGTTTGTATAGTAATATAATCAACCAGGTCTTTAAATTTCCGAATATTCAAGCAGATAAATAGTTGATTGGTTGACTCGTGGTAAGTTTTTTTACTTATGGCTTTAACCCCCACACCCGTCCAAGCTTAACCCTCCTTACCGACAATCTGTATTGTGATACTTGCTGTGTCCTCCACATTCTCAATCTGCACCTGGATTTCATACGTCCCAGAGTGTTTTTTCTCTGACTTGCGGATGAAGAAGATGCTATCTGTATCACTGTTCCTCACGCTGACGAGTGTGGGGCTTAGTGGCTCCCCCTCTTTACTCCAGCTAACCTTGGGCCTGGGCTTCCCCTGCATCAGGAGGAACAGATATTGGTAAGCAATATCGGCCTACATAAAGCTTATTTATATTTTATAAATAATTTGTTAATCAATTTCAAATACTTCACTAAGTAATAACTCATTTAAAACGTGTTACCTGGATAATAACAAATGACCAACAAATTGTTAACTAACCCAATCAAAAATAATTAATGAATTTAATTTCTTCACAGTTGGAATACAAACATATGTATTTTACTTAACCAAAGTGTTAAAAGATCTGACCAATGATCCAGTTTCAGTACAGCAGAAGAAAAGTTACATAGCTACATCATGTAATTTGTGGTGTTATGGTTATAGATTATGTAAACATTACACATTACATTAGATGCTTTAGATAAAAGGTAGTTAGACCAAACTCTTGCCCATGTCTTATTCTGACACCAGCTGCATGAAGTCAATAACAATGTCTGAAAGCTACAGTGTTAGCATGTGAATGAAACAGTCACTGTGCTACGTGCTGGCCATACTACACAAATGTAATAAACTATACTCATATATGGAACACAGTAATTGCAACATTGATACGTGTCTGGCGTCGTGTTATTGTTAATGTGTCTAATTGGACATTTCGATACCATGAATACATGTACATTTTCAGCATGGGTGGCAATGGGAGCCAAACTCTTAAACCCAGGGCACTGTAGTGTCATGCTGTACTTATTGAGCTGTACCACTCTATCACTCAGGGTTATATGGCATAATGGAATGCTTCTAATGAGACTATTCTCTCAAACTATTCTCCACATCATTGCTTATGTGCAGAAAAAGGAATAGCATCTTGGTGTTTGAATGTGCTGATGTTTGGAAGCTGTTTGTCCTGCTGATTCAACACCATGCATGCTGCACCTGGAATGGAATCACAAGGTTGATAGTCTCTCCAACTTTCTTGATCAGAGTCTGGCGGAGATTTCTGGGGATCCAAATTTTAGGGCGCTCTGTGCATAAAAACCAACAAGAAAACACAGACACAGACACACACACACACACAGAAATGATATGTTAATAATAACAGTTACATAAATATCACTAAATATCAATACAATGTGTGACAGCTTCAAAGAGTGAAATAAAAAAGAAAAAGCTCACTGATGAAGAATGAGTAATTATTGGGAAGTGATGATGAATCCAGCAATGAAACATTAATATTGAATACATCCATGATCCTGAGATAAATCAGTGGAATGGAGAAATGGCAAAAGAAACAAATCCATAAAAGCTCACGCATAATCTCCCTGATGGTGACTGCCTGTGCCAGGGTGGCCGGGGCACTAGGTCCTGCCATGTTGTAGGCCCGCACACGGAACTGCAGCTTGTCTCCAGTGGTAAGGTCTCTGATGTTCACAGACGTCCTTTCTGTCAGACCCTCAAAGGCTGGCACCCACTCATCCGCTGTGGCCATAACATTGGGGAAGAGGCCAATTACATTCAATATGCATTTTACTTCAAATGTTGCAGTGAAATAGAAATGGAAGTTCAGCTGAAGTTATATCACTTGTAGAGCTGATTTTTTGCACCAATAACAGAACCATTAACAGTAAGAAATAGTTGACTTAATCTCCAAGCCAACATACAGGTATGAAGTACCAGGCAAAGCTGTATCTATTTAGGACACTTTGATTATGGCAGCCCATAGGGAAGTGAATATAATCATATAATCGCTATGCTAATGGCCTCCAGTGTCCTCCTGAGGCCAGAGCAGAGCACATAATGGCCCAATATAAAAGGATTGATAGGAAGAAGCTCCAGATTGATGTTGAGAGGCTTTTACAACATGCATTTGCTTACTCATGTTTTATTGTTGCAATTAACCTGGTCATGCTGGTTATCCTTGGTTATATTGTACAGTACGCTGTATACATAACAGCATCTAAGACTATTTTAACAATACTTGAATTGGGTGATGCCTCCGTGCTTTTAAATGTTTTACTGTGTTTACCTTACTGTGACTGTATTTGCTCTAACAAAGAATTTATCTATGATGGATGGTGAAATCCAACATAAAGTAATATCTTAAATATAAAATAGTGTCAAAACTGGTTAAAGTGGCAGTGTTGATACATTTAATAATCATCAATCAACAACATTTCAATTGTTAATTTAATCATAGGGTTTTATTCTATTTCTGGGCATTTCTAGGTTTTTCAGAACATTTTGCTATTTGTTGACATTGGATTTTTGCTAATCTGAGTGGCCTCCATTCCTGTGCTGCTGTGGAGGATCTATTGTGATTATGAATCTGTCATTTAGCCTAAATATTACTCTTCTGTTATTGAATTGATTGTATCTGGTCCATATGGACTATTTGGAATGCATTTTCTTGCATAAAATATGGTCAAACCCCGATTGAAATCATGTAGGGTGGCACCAGCACTTACTGCCCTCCTTGCAGTACTCAACCCCATATCCATCAAGTTCAGCTGAGCCGATCCTCTCAGGCGCCCTCCACTTCAGTGTGATGGAGGTGTCATTGATGTCATCGATGCACAGTCCGATGGGCTCACTAGTAGGGGCTGACGGAGAGACAGAGGAGGGGCATACATTGAATATGTTTCAGTTGGAGCATATTATGCAGAATAAATGTGGATAAATAAGTAGCTGAAATTAATTACGAATTTCAAAATTGAGCAAGTAGCATGACGAATTATATCACAACGCTAGTAACAAAAAACAGGACTTAAATGCTATTGTCATTATCCATCACAACCTCATTTTGATTATCTCCTATTCCACAGCCGCAGCAGTAGCTATTGTTGCTGAACATGTGAAGTAACAACACTAACTTGATCTTAATGATATTCACTTGCACAAGTTTCAATCACATATTCTGAGGAAACATCACAATTCCAAGAAGGTGTTGTTTTCTCAGTAAAGAAACATTACTCAGTAATCTGCCACTTGCCAATCTAGTTTCTTATTGATTTACTGTGACTTGTCATCAGTGTCAGTTGTTATCTCCTTTACAGGATCCAGATATTATTGGAAACCCTTGGGGTGGTGGAGGTGATAGCCATAACCACCTCCTGCAATAGCCATGAAAATGTAGGGGGCAGGAGGGGGCAGACATTCTATATATGCTGTTGCAACTACTACTGGTCACTGATAGAGGCGAAAAAAGGTCAGTGTGTTAATGGATTTGAGACACTACATTTTAGTCTCATTGTATGTGACAGCAGAGTGAGTTTATTTTGTGACAATGTTCCAGTGCTATACAGCAGATCTTGACAGTGAGTGATAATTCCTGATGATATCTAATAAATAATCTAAATATATCTAAATATAACTGATTCACATACACATCAATGCTAGAAGTCAGCTATAGCCACTTGGCTGGTTAGTTAGTAAAGCATCAGTCTGGGAACCCAGGGGCTCAATCGGTCTGACGACCGTCTAAGCCTCTGGGATTGACGGGCACTAGTTTTGGGTTATACGGTCTAGTCCGGATATCCGGATAACGACTTCCTCTTCCGGCGGCCGATCATTTAATTTTTAGTTTTTACGGTAATTTTTTATATCAAATTTTTGCCATATCCTGTCTGCAAACAAGCTAACACATCAGGTTTGTCAAGCAAATACGTTAAACAAAGCAATCGCACTGAAAAACGACCGGCGGATGACCGGTCCCCGGAAGGGGAAGTCACTATCGTTTTCGTCCGATTGATTTGTTTAATGTATTTACTTGACAAATGTGATGTGTTAGCTTGCTGCCGACAGGGTATGGCAAAAGTCTACTATCGTTATAGTAGACTCTAGGTTCCGAGATTGGTTAAGCACGGATTATTAATATTTAGTTCTTAGGCAAATGTAAAGTTTCAGTCATGCAATGTGTTGTTTATGTCAAGATATCCACCGATAACCAGCTTCCAATTACTATTAGGGAGCTAATTGCCCATGACGATGCACCTCCTAGGAAAAATTTGCAAAAATGTGTTAACCAATCACCATCCCTGCTTTCGTTCAAGGTGAATATGCAAATGCCAGACATCGCATCGCCAGACATTGCATCTCTTTCAGATTGTTTTTTAAAGCAAGAGAAGAATATTTCTCCATTCCATTCTAATTGTAACGAGATATTATATAAAGCATGCTCTATTCCTATGGGCATTTTTTCAGCAACACAACAACCTCTAACAGTACAGTCATTTATACATTACAGACGTTTCAGCAGACGCTTTTATCCAAAGCCACTTGTAAAGGTGACAGTTTACAAACTACGTGGGGATTGAACCCACAACCCTAAGACTGAGAGTCTTATGCTCTACCGACTGAGCTGTCCAGGACGGACCAGCTAACAATCCAACAAGACTGACCACCAGCAACCTCAAAGCAAAACCAAATACCAAATCATGCTTAACCATCTCAAACATATACACCACTAAAAAAATGACAAACAATTAGGATAAAGGCGAAACAAGTATATAGTACAAAGAAATATTCAGTCACTCTCTCCATCATATCTTAATGTCATCCAAACCAAATTCAGTCATGCTAATTTCTATTTTAAACCGTGCCAATCCTATGTGTTAATCCCAGAGCTTAAAATGAACAAAGCCTACTGCCAACAGGTTCCGGCTCGGGCTCAGGTTCAGGAGCAAGAACAGGCTCCACAGGGGTCTCCTCTGCTGTTGGTGCCCCATTCTCAGCTCCCTCTATCCCAGTGGGAGCTGCTTCTGCAGGCTCTGCTGCTGCTGGTTCACCACTAGCCTCTGGTTCTAGTTCCTCTGCAGGAGGTTGGGGTGCCACTGTATTGGAGTCCTTGGCTTCACTTTCAGCTGGTTCCGTCACTGGAGCTTCCACTGATGTCTCTTCTGCCACTGGTTTCTTTTCAGCGGTCTTTGGGAGCTTAGGCTTTGTCATCCTTCCTGCTTATTTTATTGTATGATGGTCCTGATTAAAGTTGGTGATTGTTCAACCTGTCCTGCGAAATGCCTTGCTCTACCCTGCGCTCTCACTCGGTCTCACTCTCTCTTTCTTTCTCTTTCTATTGTGTTTGCTGTAGCCACAACAAAGCCTCCTCCTGAGCAGCCTTCCACAGTAGCGATCAGCCCCTGTGTGTTCAGCAGCTGGTCCCAGGAGAGTTGCACACTTTATGGCCATTATTTATAGAAAAGGATGCCATGGATAGTTTCCTAATCAGCTGTCTTACAAGTTATGGGCCATCTGGATACAAACAAGCTCGACCATCAAAAACCTTGGGAGTGATTTTTGACTCTCATCTGACATTCCAGTCTCATATTGAGGCTATTACCAAGGCAGCAATTTTCCAGCTCAGTAATATTGCCAAAATCCGACCTATTTGTGTGATGCTGAAACTGTAATCCATGCATTCGTATCTTCCAGGCTTGATTATTGCAAGGTTCTTTTCTCTGATCTTCCTAGTTGTGCTACTAGAAGTCTTCAGCTTGCTCAGAATGCTGCGGCTGGAATTCTGACAAAAACTTGAAAATTCGATCATATAACACCCATTCTGGTCTCTCTTCACTGGCTCACTGGTAGTGCTAGAGCTGATTTTAAGGTTCTTCTTTTAAGTTATAAGGCCCTGCATGGACTTGCAACATGTTACCTATCTGAGCTAATTATAGCATATTCACCAGCACGCCGTCTTCATTCTCTTGATGCGGGTCTCCTGGTCATACCTTCAGTTAACAAACAATCAGGCTTCAGAGCATTTGTCTACTGTGCCCCTTATCTCTGGAATGGCCTCCCAGTACAGTACATGTCAAAGAAGCACATTCAGTTGAAATCTTTAAATCAAGACGGAAAACCGACCTCTATTCACTTCATTACAGCCTACCCTAGATCATAAAGTCGAGTCCATCACCTTATCGAACATTCCTTTAACATTGATGTTTTTAATGTGGTTGTTTTGTTTTGATTTAGATTTTTTGCTATATTCAGATATCTCTATGGCTTTGTTGTTTTGGCTTTGATGGTTTTGGTGTTGTTGTTTTATTGTAACTATTTTGCTTGCTTGCTGTATGTTCTCTCCTGTATTCAATTTCTTTTAATTGTACAGTGTATTGGGACCATGCCGCATGGTGATTCTGCACTTTAAATAAAGTTGATTGAAATAAAGTTGATTGAATGATGATGCTGCATACATCCCAGCGGAGGATGAGAAGGTAGGAAAAAAGTCAAAGTGAAAGAATGGGAGACAATGCAAAAATGAGCCTGTGCCCCAGGCCACAGGATTCTAGTTTTATGTTGGCCACCTGAACGTGTTTTTATCTCTCCTCTTGTCTCTAATTGCAGTTCTAACACACAATCCCTATACCACATTGAATCAATGTAGATCCCAAAAGAATCCACGGTAGATGATCGACCTGTCTGGTAATGATAGACATGTCTGACAGCTCAGTGTCCGGCCCCAACAGCTCAATCGGTAGCGCATGAGAGTCTCAGGGTCGTGGGTTCAATCCCCACATAGGGTAATCTATCACCTGTGTAAGTTGCTTTGGATAAAAGCATCTGCTAAATGACTGTAATGTAGATGTAATGTAGACCCTCTTAAAGTCCACAAAAGTATGTGTATTATCACACATAATCAATCATCTATTTGTAGCCTATATCTCTGTGGCAGAGGGAAGATCCACAGACATCTCAGTAGTATGACCCTGCCATGCCATAACCACAAGTCAACCGTGGCTGACCCCAGTGAATTTCCAGCAAACCAAACCAGGCGTGACCCAACACCAGAGAAATATATATCACCCACTACCCTCCCTTAACTCAGACTTGCCATCAATCACTGTCTTTACTGTACTCTAGTATAGAGCAAGAATAAAACAATGATGGGTCATTTTTATTAGTTCATAGTTCCTCAGTGTTCTTCTATGATTTCAACAGTGAACAACTCTTAGTTAAATATTCAATGGGAAATGCAAATAGAGTAAGGCAGGGCCAGTGAAAACCCACGAGAAGAGACTCACCAACTGGAACAAAAGGTTGTGATGCAGGACTGTGACGAGACATGCCAATGGCGTTGACAGCATAAACTCGCATCTCGTATGCCACTCCCTCAATCATCCGCTTGGCTTCATAGGTTGTTTCAGGGTAAGGGTCAAAGTTCAGTCTCATCCACCTGTAGCTCTTCATTTTCTTTCTCTCCAGCACATAGCCTGAGAATTGAAAGAGAAGCAACACTTGATGTTCTTTTGATTCAGGATTCTCAAGGTCTCCAAATCTTTTTAGACATTTCTGCTTTATGTTGTCATCAGCTTGAATTGTTAGAACTTTAAAAGAAGATTCTAAAGCAATTCGTTTTTACCAATGACTGGCTGACCACCGTCAAACAGAGGGGCGTCCCATTGGACAACACAGGAGTCCTCTCCTACGCTGAGGATCCTGGGAGCCTGGGGAGGATCTGGAACATCTGGGGGAAACATTATCAATATGATCAGAAATGATATATATACATGTGTAGTAGTCAGAACTAATGGGCCAGGTAGACATGGTGATGTTGAGCTTGATATTGATCTTCTCATTCCCCCCCTCTGACACAAGTGGAGGCACGCAGCAGACATCTCAGAGTGGATGCCAATGCACCACCTGAAACTCAACCTTGACAAGACTGAGCTGGTGTTCCTCCCGGGGAAGTGTTGCCCACACTGACACCTGTCCATTACTGTTGACAATGCTGTGGTGACATCAACTTGGACTGCAAGGAATCTGGATGCGACCCTCTGCAAACATTGCATCGGTGACACGCTCCTGTGGATTCTTACTTTACAGCATCAGGAGAATTTGTCCCTTCCTTACTGACGAGATAGCGCAGGTGCTCATCCAGGCTTGTGTCATCTCCCACCTGGCCTACTGCAACTCCCTTCTTCTGGAACTTGTCCAGAAAGCTGCAGCTCGCCTGGTGTTCAACCGCCCCAAGTTCTCCCACACAACTTCTCTTCTCCGTTCTCTACACTGGCTCCTTGTAGCAGCTCGCATCCAGCTATCCAGCTAATATAAAGCACTTGTTCTGCTCCCAGATGCTTGTTTGGTGAAGAGATGCACTTACAATTTCTGGTGACTAGTAGTTCTGTTGCCTACCTATGTTGAATGTACTTATTGTAAGTTGCTTTGGATAAAAGTGTCTGCTAAATGACTGTAATGTAATGTAATGTTGTAATAATGATATATAAACCGAATGATTAAAATGGCTGCTTATCTTACATAGAATTTAAAAATTAATGAGAGAACTCCATCTTACCAACAACTTTCACATTGATGTCAGCAGTATCTTCTCCAGCAGGATTGCGAACCACAACAGAGTAGATTCCCTCATCCTGCCTCTCAGTTCCCTCAATGGTGAAGATACAGTGGCCTTTGGTGCTTTCCACATGGACCCTGCCATCTTCCTCTGTGATCATCTAGACCAGAACAAGAGATGATTTGTAGTACAACCATAGCACCAATATTTGGGATTGTGCCTCAGTAGATGATCTAGGACTGAGTCTTCTCTATAGACTAATTTGTATAGTGTTGCTTCTCATACTATTGGCTGAGCACATGGTACAATACTGTAGATTCTTCTCCGGATATTCACAGCATGCCACTCTTTTTTAATTTTGTACCTACCTACAATTTCGTACCTTGTACAAGATGCAACTAGCACGTTGGTCAATCTTTCCGAGCGTAGTTGAACAGATCATGCTTTTCAAAGCCAACCAATACATGTTCTCCAAATGTCACCATGCAGATTCAGGATCAGTGCTGGACAGGGTTTTAAATCGCTCCATGCTCGTAATTATTTTCACGAGTTGGCCTGAACTGCTTTTGTCTTTATATGCTTATTGTTTGAAAATTCATTCAGGTTATGTCTATGTACATGATACCAATGGTTGACAGTAAATGACCATTAACAAATGCCTCACACAAGTTTTGCCCTGCAAAGAGAAATCTTCAGTATGTATGGCAAAAACAAAATACACCTCGTCTCTTTTATTTAAGGTGACTTTATAGTGCTTGTTTGCACTGTAGAAAAGGAGCTGTCATTTACATGTGGCTTTTAGTTTTCCTCTTTCACAAATTGGAGGCTGTGCTAATATTGCACATGTCTTTATCATTCCAAAATGGATCCATTAATTCAATGCAAATTCCAGAATGTTACTATAGCTACTTTAATTTGTAAATCCAGGAAATTATTTACCCACACTTACACATACTTGTCTAGCTCAGAGATGTGTCTGTCTGGAACATTCAGAACATGCTCTTACCTCAGGGACATGAATGACTATACTGTAGGTAATGCTGCATGCAGCATCTGCCTTGCACTGAGTGTTGTGTGACATTGTCAAGATTGATGGCAGTAAAAACACAATCAAAGCATAACAAACAATATGTGTACAGTGCAGAAGTTGACTTTCATGCATCTATCCTCCATTGGTACTGCTGCAGCTTCTTCATTCTCTAGTGATACAAATAAATAAGTCAATAGATACATTGTTTATCTCCATCAAATGGATGCAAGATCAATCATCCCACCTTCTGATGAAAACAAAATCAGTTATTCAAAACAAGTCCTCTGAGGTGAAAGAACAATAGTGCAGCAGTATTTTATTGTAGGATGCAATGCATGTAGAAAAAAGTGGGACTTCTAAGATGGCAACATCTGTATGTCTTACATGCTACTGGCCAGGTTAGTCATGCAGCATGTTTCCCCTGTGTAAGAGTCACAGGGCTAGTGTAACATTGATGGAAATAATGTCAAAAAGGACACATGGATGGATGGATGGATGGATGGATGGATGCAAAACACAAGTTGAAAGACAAAGGTGTCAGGAGTGAAAGACCATGCCTGAAAAACAGGGACAGCATAAAATGAAGATGCATCAATATACAGAGTGGAATCCAGATGCTACAGCGAGGTGCAATAAAAAAGATGAACATATTTATAAGAGACATGCACAAGGCCAAGAGAACTGTATATGCTTAGGTCTACACTCACTTCCCCATCCTTCAGGGTCCAAGAGGACGCTGGTGCAACTTTCTTGTCTCCCTCCAGCTTTACAGAACTAGCCTACATTTGAGCAGAGCAAAGCAGTAAAAGAAGACCAGGCACCTGAGGGCAATTAAGATGTTAGTGGCATCCTACCTGTTCAGCTGGGTGAGAATAGACAGAATACTCTCACCAAAAGACCTATGTACCCAAGCCAACTTTGTTAGCAGGGAGAAATGCCGACATTAGTTATTATAACACCAGTAAGTGTGCACAGCTAATCTATGTAACATTCATGGTATGGTATGGATTTATGGTTGAATGAAAAGAAAATTAGTGGATAAGATGGTGATCTACCCAGCTTGTATGATATTGCACTTGCATTACATATTTTATAAATATATAAATAGTTTTAGAATGTTTAATATACTGTAACACTGTGGTATTAGAAAGGCCATCAATTTTGTTTTTGACTGCAAGCCCTACTACTGTAGTCTGCACAGAGGAAAGAATAGTTCACCGAAAAATGATAATTAAGCTTTCATCTACTCACCCTCTTGTCGATAAGAGGTGTGGTGTACTTTTTCCGTTCTCAAAACGCTCGTGCCGCTCCACAGGGGAAACCGTTTTCAGTGGTAGTCCATATAACGGCTATGGAGGGGGTCCAAATGCAAAACCTAATAAAAGTATCCCAAAAAAGCCTTCAAAATACTCAAAACTTCTCGTCCGCCACAACCGATATGTCCGGGACCCGCGAGTTGCAGAATTATGTGGAAAAAATGGCATTTCTTGTATGTTTATAGGCTAAATATTGACTAGACTAGAGCTTGATATCGACGG
>CABFOR010053445.1:0-10298 GCA_900660295.1 Diretmus argenteus | reverse complement strand
GACGTCTGTACCGGAGGGTCTCGCGGCTCCGGTCAGGTCCGCCTGACTTAACATGCCCCGGTCGTACTTCTTCCTCAGCGCCTTGTTACCCAACACGGTGTAGGCTTCGCTGACGTCAGAGAAGCGGGTCGTGGCCTCTTCGCTGCCCGGGTTCTTGTCCGGGTGGTAGATGAAGGACTGCTTGTAGTAGGCGGTTTTTATCTGAGCTGGACTGGCGGTAGGAAGAACCTCCAGGATGTCGTAGTAGCCAGTTTTAGATCGATACAGCGGCTCAGAGCGACCTCCAGAGCAGCTAAAGCACCGGAGGAACAGCAGCTGTTCCTGGGGTGTCGCCGTGTTCCGGTACCGCCGCGTGTAAAATGTCTTTTTAGTCCACTTTTTACCCGTTGTCAATAAACGTGAGCCCTCGTTGTTGAGTCCGGGATAGTGGGGAACTTCAGCCTCACTTTCCTGGAGTTCCGGCGGGGAAACTCCGCCGGTGACGCGCCGCTGAGCAGCCGCCGCTCCGATAACTTGTCTGTTTTTAACGTCACCCGACCATAAAGACGAAGCGTGTGTTGCACTTTTAACCTTCTTGCTCCGAGTTGCTAGATGATGGTATCGACTGCACGATATGTGTGCAATATTGTAGGCTCCCCTTCCAAGCCGCAGTCTGACCTCCGCCATGTTTACAAGGAGCGAAGAAGAAAACCTGACTTCCGGGTACTAGGAGGACCGCCTTCTAACTGCAGCGTCCTCTGGTGGAGAGTTTGAATCAGAGACAGCTTCACATACAGACAGATTGCTGTGGTCTGATGGTGCAAACAATAAACAGTGTAAAGAGCTGTACAATGTGTGAATAATACTAAGTGTGAATATAATATAAATATACTGAAAGAGGTAGAACATGTACTAAAATATACTAACTATGAATATGAAATGTGCAAATAAAATAGACAGATGAATAAACAGGGGCAGAGGCTGCAGAGGTCAGGGGGGGCTTGTTGGTGAATCCTACTGCTGTAGGGAAGAAGCTGTTTTTATGGCGCATGGTTTTGGTCTAGATAGACCTCAGTCTCTTGCCGGAGGGTAGTGTTGTGAACAGCCCGTGTCTGCTGCCACTACCAAGGACAAGGGCAGACCACAGCATATCATCCTCTCTGCCGTCCCTCCAGGACGGTGATGGAGCAGGTGAGGATGGACTCAATGATGGCAGAGTCTAAGTGCACCATCATTGTCCTTCGCAGGCTGAACTTCAGCTGCTTCAGGAAGTACATCCTCTGGCGGGCTTTTCTGATGAGGGAGCTGATGTTCAGTTCAAGGTCCTGGGAGATGATGATGCCCAGGAAGCAGAAGGACTCCAGTGTTGGAGTCATGCAGAGTGATGGGAAGAGGTGGAGCCTGACTCTACCATCTCCACTGTCTTCAGAGCGTTGAGCTCCAGGTTGTTCTGGCTGCACCAGGTCACCAGCTGATCAATTTCCCACCTGTAGGCAGACTCATCCCCACCAGAGATGAGTCCAATGAGGGTGGTGTCATCCGCGAACTTCAGGAGCTTGATGGAACTGTGACTGGTGGTGCAGCTGTTTGTGTACAGAAGAGTAGGGGGCAGGACACAGCCTTGAGAGGAACTGGTGCTGATGGTCTGGGGGTCAGAGACGTGTTTCCCCAGCTTCACATGTTGCTTCCTGTCAGACAGGAAGTCGGTGATCCACCTGCAGGTGGAGTCAGGCACGTGCAGCTGGGAGAGCTTATCCAGCAGCAGAGTAGAGCCAGAGTTGGGTCTGTAGGCAAACTGCAGGGAGTCCAGGAGTGGGTCTGTGATGGTTTTATCCATGACAGTACAAGGCGCTCAAAAGACTTCATTACCACAGAGGTCAGATGTGTGATAAAGTTTAAAGTCTGAGTATAAACTGTAGGTGTTAAACATGGGCAGGTTTAAATATAGTTATACATCGTATACATCATGTAGGTATAAATGGATGGAAGTGAGAAAGTCTTTGAACCAGCAGGTTATGAGACAACTTTTTCCACCAAGCAATCAGGCATAAACAATATTGAACACTAACGGCCTGGGACCTGTTACCTGACTACTACACACATACACACTTCTGACATTGCTGTCTGCTGCTGCTATTATTGTCATTACTGCTGCCATTTCTATTATCTATTTTATTGTTAGTATTGCTGCCATTTCTTATTTTCTGTTGCCATTGTATTATTGTTGCTGCAAAGTCGAGGAGCCAGAACACCAGGAATTTTACTGACTTGTACTCGTCATGTAATAGACTCTTGAATGGCTTCAAGTGTTTTGAAAAATGTTTATTTCAGATACTTTAGCAGCAGAGTAGTGTTTTTCATATTCATGGACAAATATGTTTACAATGTACAGACGTATACCCATCTATCTATCTATCTTATAGCACCATCATAGTAATTTAGTTTCCAATACATCACCATCCACCCCATTAGACTCACATGACGACAAGAGTCGACTGTCGACAATACGCAAGCAGACCCTAACATAAGCTGTAAGAACAGTATAACACTAGAACCCACACACTAGAACCGCAAATCTAGTTTCTAGTCCCCCTGGCAACACTCTTTTTGCATGCGGTGAAGCATCTGGTGGATTTCAAATTTTGCAGTCATCCTTTTCTGTTCTGGAAGCTTCATCAGCATCTCTGCTACCATCCGACCGAACAGTGTTTCTTCATTCTCCTCAGCTCTGTCTCTGTCCAGTTTCTTCAGTCTGTCCAATATTGACTGCAACAGCTCCAGCTGCAACACCACAGTCTCACTGGATTCTTCACACTGAAACACATAGTAAGTAACATTTTAATTATGCGAAGAACAAAGAAAGAAACAGTAAAACACTTCTGGTGTGTTTTGATCAAAACAAATGGATAGATTTTTTTTAAGATACAACACTACAAGACATACAACATGAGAACATGGCATGACGTAAGCTGTAAATTCCAGACCGTGTCAGCAATAAAGATTCAATTTCATTTTCCTGCTACAGCTATACGAAAAGAAAAAGGGATAATAAAAAAAAACTAGAAGGAAAAGGAAAAAAGAGAAGAAGAAAAAGAAAAGACAAATGATCTGATCCTAGTCAACAAAATAAATCCACACGTTATATACATTCCTTTCACGATTAAAATAAATCATGATCACGTCTTTAAAAAATAAAAAATAAAAGTGCCCCCCCCCATGTGGTTGTTGACTCCGAATTTGTCCAATATCCATTCATTGCTATGGTTTCAGTAATGATTGATTCTTCTACAATACAATCACGATATTGATTTGATCAATTAATGAGCCATTCTTTGTCTGTCTTTTAGAGTTGTCAATCATATTCCATTCTACCAAACGGAGGCGTTGATATTCTGATTAGAAGACACATGATATGCTAATATTAGAGATACTAAGGTACGAAAATACTTTATTCTAGTCACTCTTGGTTTTCATCTGTCCTGGCATCATGAGAATATAAAGATGCATGTTTACACGTTGTACAGCGGAACATCTGGAAAACTGTATACAGGTATACCTTAGATAGCATTTATTTGAAAGACCCCACATGCTAAACACCAAACATAAAACTGTAAAAAGCATCTAGACTTTATTTCATGACAGAGCACAACAGCTGATGGCGAACAAACACCTGTAAACAAGTCTGGACTGGAGCAACATAACACAGCAACATGCGACATGTCTGGTAACCAGGTAACCTCGGTTCTGTCTCTTGATTTGGTAAAATATAAAACTCTGTTTTAGTTATAATTTATAGGTTTTTTAACACTCGGGATCCATTTGTGATACACAAACACACACTGGCGTTTCAGCACACGTATAATTAGTCATTTAAAAATTAAATCAATAGAACTATAGAGCGAAATTAAAAGCCTAACCCGAGTTAAAGTCATTTCTACATGTTAGTATTGACTGTGGTGATTTTAATACCTCTCCTCCTCCCGGGGAGTTGGACTCTGTGTCCGTGGGTCGATGTTTGACATAAACAGAAAGCCAGTCCAGCATGGAGATGATTCTAGGTATGTAAGCATCTCCACTCCTGCTTTTACGCTTCCTCTTGGCCTTTACATATCTGTCTCGCAAATACTTCCACTTTTGCCTGCAGGCACTTTCATTCCTCCCGACGGTTTCCGCGATTTCTCGCCAGGAGTTCAACGCCAATTGAGAGTCTTTGTATTCTTTCAAGGAAGGATTGTATAAATGTGGGTAACGTCGGACCTCATCACACAACCTCTCTTCAAAACAAGCGTCCATTTTGTTATCTCAACAGTCGGCGCGCTTCTCTGCGTAGTCCGCACGGGCTGCGCGCGGACCCTGGCGGACACATGCAGTGGTGGGAAGCCCGGATCTTTTTTCAGACTCGGATCTTCGGATTTCGTTCAGTCAAATGAACGAATCGTTTCAAGTCGGATCATGAATCGAAGGACTGAACGAGTGTAGGTACCGGTTAGATCACAGAAGTGTTGCCTGCAGACAGTACATAAGTCGGATCGTTGAAATAATGAGTATGCGCAAACCCAAGAAGAATAAGAGGACGGAATGAATGAAATACTCGCTGATTAGGATCGTAGGTACCGGATCGTTGAAGTCATGCGCATGCGCAAATCCAAGAACGAAATGAACGATCAGCAGTTACAAATCGTACGTACCGTATCACTCAAAAGATTCGTTCAAAAAGAACGAATCGTTCATGAATCGCCCAATACTAGTGCACACAGGCGGAAGTAAGCATAATTTAAAAAGATGTTGCTGTATGCAAATTCACTAGTGGGGTATTTACTGACGCTTTGTATGTCGTAGAACAAAACCTGAAAATCTCTTAAGCTTGCGTTAAACTCGGACCCTATTTCGGGCATTTAACCAAAAACCCATTCAAAAACCCATTGACTTCGAGACGAGGGAACGGAAGTGCTAAGACGCTAACTCATTTCCGGGTTTTAGGACTGCACCGCTGTATTCAAAACAAGTCGCGTTAATATGAACGTGCGGCCATTTCCGGTCCGGCTATATACGCTCTTTGACTGCAGCTCAGTTTAGTTCAGTCAGGAGCATTTACTGTACCATGTCCAAATTAAAAGCAATAATCTGGCCTCAAGTGGTTTTATTTGGCGACTCCATCACTCAGGTTAGTTCTTACACAAAATAGCTTTTCACAGAAACTAACGTCTTTCCTCATCAGTTTGTAAGCTAGCTGCTAGTTAGTTAGCTGCTAGTCTACCAGCACAAGTTGTGAATGAATGAATGACCGCAGGTGATTTCTCAGTTTGAGTCGTACAGTCTGGGTTTGATCTGATCGACAGTTGTGCTGCTTCATTCTTCCAGTTTTCATTCCAAGCCAATGGATGGGGCTCAGAACTAGCCAACAAACTAGCTAGGTGAGTGTTTACTTTTTATGTTTACTAGTTGAGAGGAAACCACATCTATACAAATGATGCAAAAGAGAGCAATAACCTACCCTGCAGCTTGTAACAGCTTGAGCTTTCAGTAACATGACAGTAACAGTGACACAAGGTAGAAATTGTACTTTTATGTTTAGCTACTTGCAATTTATGTAATCAACGAAAGTAATTTACCAAGCTGTAAGCATGACTCTTATTTTGAAAACACCAGAAAGTGTGACGTTGTGAACAGAGGACTGTCAGGCTACAACTCCAGATGGGCCAAGATTCTTCTTCCTCGCCTCATCAGCAGCCAAAACCCAGCAGACCACAACATAGCAGCAGTGACCGTCTTCTTTGGGGCCAACGATTGTGCTCTCGAAGGTCGGATTTCATGAACTTGAAGCTTTTCTACTGTCACATTAAGAAGTTGTTGATGACATGACTGATCCCAGCCCTAGAATGCCTGGTATTTGGTTACATAGGTCATGTAGCTGTTTTCATAACCACCAGATCATTGTTATTCCTACTTTGCATCCTTCACGTGTTGTGCTAATGTGCTTGTCGTGGCTCAGATTTCTTCTACAGCACCTTGTGGTAATCTATAAATTCCCTGCACACTTGAAGACCTGTTTTACCCAACAATATGTGCAGGCGTACAGACTCAACTCAGCCAGGCTGGTCGATGCCAATGACAGCTTCATACTGCTCTGATGCTATTCGAACATTTCTAATGGTATTTGAGACCATTGACACTCTGCTGACCACAAACGCATCACGCTACTTAGAAATGTTGTGCTGTTTCCGTGAGTCGTGCAGATAAGAACCCCCAGCAGCACGTCCCTCTGCAGGAGTATTCAGAGAACCTGAAGGAGATTGCCAGACACCTGGTGTCAGCTGGTGTGGCCGCAGACAAAATCATCTTCATCACTCCCCCTCCTCTTCACGAGTCGGCCTGGGAGAAGGAGTGCGTGCTGAAAGGTGACACATCTTTTACACTCTATTTCTTATTTAAAATGTTTTGCAGTATATAAACATAAACATACTAAACTCACACATACCTTGTCCCACATTGTACCCATTCCTTATCCCTTCCTACCTCCCCTGGAACCAAGAGCGCACTCAGAGGAAGAAGAATGAAATTAGAGATTAATAAACATTCAGAAGTAAGTCATATAGTGACTTAGATTAAATGATAATACCCGAATAGTAATAATTAAAAAGTATAGACATTGGTTATAGTAGCAATAGGCTACATAAGGAAGACATCGCATCAGTCAGGTGGCATGATCTATCAGAGGGTCATATTCAATAAACGGGGACCATACTTTAGTGAACCTGTCATAAGACCCGCTCAATGTAAGTCTTATTTTCTCAAGCTGGAGCAAGGACAACACCTCCTGTATCCATCTATTGAAAGGGGGTGTTTGTTGGATTTCCAATTCATGAGATTAGTTAATTAGTCTCTGCATGCTATAAGGCTACAAAATGATATCGCTTTCTTTTGTGCAGTTATCTTTTACACTCTTATCTCTGTATTCTTCACCAGACGGTACCACCACTGTGCCATTATTACCAAATATAAATTACTACATTTTGATAACTTAATTACTTTTTCATACATTTGTCTAATTCATAAAATAATTAATAATGTTGCTCTCCCCCATTGAAAAAATATGTACGGCCTTGCTCTGAGCACAATACTAGAGCCTTAAGATCTGCATCGAGTGGTGATTGCAAGGTCCCACAGAGGAAATCTGTTTTCGCCCAATCTGCCTTTTCTTTCAAGGCCATTAAAGAGTGGAACAGACTTCCTAGTGACATTAAAAATACCTCCAATTATGACAATTTTTGTTGTACCGTAAAGAATTGGCTCCTGCGCAATCAAGTTTGTCAACACTAGGTGGTGCTGTCTGGTCTCCTGTGTCTGTCTCTCTGTACACCCTGGTCTAATGTATTCTCGAACTAGGACTTTTTCCCCAGTGCATATTCCTATCCTGTGCTGCTTTTAAAGTCTGTAATACTTAATTACCATTGTTGGTATTTATATACCTACTGTAACTTAGATCTACCATTGTTGGTACTTGGCAGATATTGCTCTTTGGACCTAATCACTTTAATATTTGCACTTTAGTTTAATATTCTTAATAGCTATCCTAGTTTACCTCCTTGCTCATTAAGCTGTGTGGTATCTTATTTTGCACGGTTTAGCTGTTTCTGTCAATGTTCATGTCTAGACTGTCTACCGTTGTTCTTAATATTGTTTTTTTGTTTTTTTTTTATGTTGGACTACAGATGGAATGTAGCTATTTAGCTAAATCTGGTGCACCCATCTTTTTGCTCTTATGAACAATTAATGTACGTGCACATTGTCCTGTCCAAATAAACTTTTCATCATCATCATCTTCATCAGTTTGATGGTTGTGTTTCTGTTTGATGAGTGTGCCCCCCACCCTCTCTTCCAGGATGTCCTCTGAACCGTCTTAACTCTGTAGCAGGGACGTACGCCCAGGCGTGTGTCCAGGCAGCTGGCCAATGTGGCGCAGACGTCCTGGACCTCTGGACGCTCATGCAGAAAGACGGACAGGTGGCCACTGCTGCTGTTTTATTGATTCTTGTCACTGCCATTAACTTGGGAGGACATTTTTACACGTCATCCCCCTCACAGCAAACTTTCTAATGCAGTGGATCCTTGTGTATCTAAAGCTTAGATTTCTGATGCAACTCTGATGCAAGTTTGTTTTATTGATGCTGCCTTATTTGTTTAGTTAAAATTAGGCTGGAAAGGTATTTCTAGAATGTGTTGATACATTTTGTATATGTGAAATATGTACCTCATTTCAGTACACAGTATTCTAATGTTCAGAATATTTAATTATTTCAAACGTCCACTCCAGACAGCTGTGGATAAATGTGATGACCTCAGTGTTTCTATATTAGATATATTACCTATGTGTAGGATTTTGTTCTAGCGACAAAGCGTTCTCCTTCTGTTGCAAAGAAATCCAACATTAACTGAAGATGCATCAGTATGTTTGGCTTTCTCTTCATCCATCGTCTAATAAAATCATTTCTTTTTGCTCCGTCTCCTGAACAGGACTACACCGTCTACCTGTCTGACGGGCTGCATCTCTCAGACAAGGGCAACCAGTTTGTGGCCCAGCACCTGTGGGGGCTGTTGGAGAGTCGCGTGGCTGACCTGCCCTTCATCTTGCCCTACTGGGGAGACGTCGATGCCAAGAACCCAGAGAGCACTTTGCTCTGTGACCAGTGAAGGAGACGCCGCCAGCTTCATTCTGAAAGCTCTTCCCCTTAATTTGCTTGCAGCCACTTACTAACGGAAAACTGTAACTAATAGAATGACGATAGCAGCCAGTCAATATGTTAATACTATATTGGCATTAAATTTCTAAAATCAATATAAAATCTATGAGTACATGGACAAGTGATGTTATGATAGGTTGTAAAAACAGCAGGAAATGAAATATAAACTGTGAAAATGTATAATTTCGCCACCGCAGAACTGGCTATAGGCTACTTGCACACTTCCAATACTTCCTGAAAATAAAGCTGCTCCTGTGTTTCCTGTATTACATTATTCGCCAAACTGACAGTATAACAGTATGTTTGACTACTTACACTTTGAGATGACAATATGGGGGGACGGGACACCTCGTGCTTTACTGGTGTGGAGTGTGGCTCACCAGCTAAAAGAGCCTCAGTGTCAGCTGTCATGGTGTCTGATGCAGCAGGATGGAGGGAAGTGTCCTGGAAACACAGATTGTGATATGTGGTTAGGTTGATATAACCAGTTATTGATTATGCTATAATTCCATTAGGTCATATAAAACTAAACGTGTGATTCTGGTATAATCTTATCCTCCTGGGTAGATAGATCAAGGTGCTGACATGTGTGGTAATGTATTTTTAGCTGAATAGTTTAGTTGAATAGTTTTGAAAGTGCTTTTCCTTATCTAATGTTTAATTACAACAGACTGTTTGTTACACTGTATCGCGGTTACCAAGCAAAAAGGTTCAGTATTTCTTCTGAAAGCTTCCACATAATGAAAAAGAAGAGTTTCACCGCACACATATGTGGAAAAAGTTTAATTTAATTCATGAGCCTGATGAAGCCCTTGGTGGCAAAACACGTAGCTTTTTAAATGAATTAAATTAAACTTTTTTCCACATGTGTGCGGTGAAATTCTTCTTTTTCACTTTAGATTTTTCTCCTGACATCACCTGCACCTATGTGATGACCTGTGCTGTGCAAACTACTTTTTGAGCTTCCACATAATCTTTCAATGCACCTACAATCTATATTTTACTCGATCTGCCTCATCTGCTGTGTTGTAGCACTGACATTATTCATTTTGCCAAAACTTTCCGTAATGCATGCACATTTATCTACTACAAAACTGACATTCAAAACCTATTTAACTTTAAACAAACACTCTCAACTACTGGCATCAATGAACAATAATGTGTTTTATGTTGACAATCAGTGGTTGTAGTTTTAAGTGATGTGGCAGTATTGTATGCTTGACTACTTACACTTTGAGATGACAATATGGGGGGACGGGCACGATAAATCCAAGTGGTGGATGGACGTGTCCGTTCTCCTTGGGCTTCAGGACTCGTTAGGACCGGCTGCACTGCATGTGGCTCCACAGGTTGATCGCTGGACACCTTGTGCTTTACTGGTGTGGAGTGTGGCACACCAGCTAAAAGAGCCTCAGTGTCAGCTTTCATGGTGTCTGATGCAGCAGGATGGAGGGAAGTGTCCTGGAAACACACATTGTGATATATGGTTAGGTTGATATAGCCAGACACTGATTATGCTATAATTCCATTAGGTCATATAAAACTAAACGTGTGTTTCTGGTATAATCTTATCCTGGG
>CABFOR010053290.1:0-13840 GCA_900660295.1 Diretmus argenteus | reverse complement strand
CTATGAAGCCCCACATCAGTTCTGATATCCCACCCAAACAAACTGTGTATGAACTCTGTATACTGCTGCCCAAACTCGGCATCTACTGCCCGCCCAGCCGTCCTGGTAGGGGGATCCCTCTCTTAGTCCCTCCCCGCCGTCCTGGTAGGGGGATCCCTCTCTTAGTCCCTCCCAGCCGTCCTGGTAGGGGGATCCCTCTCTTAGTCCCTCCTAGCCGTCCTGGTAGGGGGATCCCTCTCTTAGTCCCTCCCAGCCGTCCTGGTAGGGGGATCCCTCTCTTAGTCCCGCCCAGCCGTCCTGGTAGGGGGATCCCTCTCTTAGTCCCGCCCAGCCGTCCTGGTAGGGGGATCCCTCTCTTAGTCCCGCCCAGCCGTCCTGGTAGGGGGATCCCTCGCTTAGTCGTCCCTCCCAAGGTTTCTTCCACTTTATTTGTGGGAGTGTTTCCTTGTCCTTTGCTGAGGGTCTAAGGTTGGGGGGTGTTGTGTCAAACTTTGGGCATTGTGAAGCCCTTTGAGACTGTAATGGTGATTAAGGGCTATACAAATAAAATGTGATTGATTAATTGATTGATTGAATGACTTAACCTTTCACACTGGAATGATATTGGGGAGGACTGTCATATGTGATTCTGCAAGTTGGCAATCATATGCATGGAGAACTTTCTGAAACTAGTTGCCTTTGTCCCTCCACACATACATATGGACTTTGGAGCTGGGTCAGTACTGTCAGTACAGTAGTTCCCACTCCCTCTTCCTATTGAACAGCTCGGCTATAAAAGACCTATGCTGGGGCTGAGGCCTCAGTCTCATCTGAGTACTCGCCCCAAGCAGAGCGCTGCAGTGAACGCACCATGGGGGACTCACACCTCTGCCTTTTGCTGCTCCTGAGCACACTTGCCTTGGTTTGTAAGTATAATCATACAACTCTCTCATAAAATACTTGATTTGGGGTTTTCACTCTCATGCCAATACTATTGTAAGGATTTCCTAGAGATGAGGTTCAGAATTGGATGGGATTTCACCCTTTATACTGAACTGTTTTTCAACACAGTACTTGTGTGAAGAAGTTTGAGTGAGCTGCTGAATCCATCTAATTTGCTTGTTTTCTTCTCAGATGCCCATAAAGACCATGCATCATGCTCGTGTAAGCTCCAGTAGTTTTTTTAACCACGGTTGAATAACGTTAATTTGTTGCACTCTGAATAAATTTAACATTGCTGCATTTTCTCACAGTACTGTGTGCTGAATTGTTATTTGAAATGATTATCCTCTCTGACAGTGAGCCAAAGGTACAAAGCCTTCCACAAGTATGAATACCGGTATGAAGCCGAGTCCCTGAATGCCCTCAATGGTGCCTCACAACTGAGAAATGGACCCAAGGCCTCTTGCAAGGTAAACACTACTTTGACAGCTATGTTAATGCTATGATAGCTATGATAATGTCACTACTGTACCCTTTTAGTGTGCATGCATTTCTTTCAACACCATGTCCAGCAGGAAAAAGCTAAAATAATCTTTAAATAGGTCAAGATTGAAGTGCCTCAGACTTGCAGCCTCATCATTCGCACCACAGCCTGTAGCCTGAGTGAGGTGGTCAGCGTGGATGCAGAGGGTAACCCTGTGTACAGACCTGCACCCAGCCATGATGCCTTTGCTGCTGAAATGGAGAAGTAAGTTAATTTGTCCAAATCATTTTTCAAATTAACCCAACAGTCTTCTGTTTAAAATAAGATGCCCAGGCATATAAATACATTTGGTAAATGAGATTCTCCTTCTCTTTAGATATCCTCTGAAGGTTATGGTTGAGGGTCTGTACGATGTGAAACTTTACCCTGAGGAGGGTGAGACAACAACCATCCTGAACTTCAAGAGGGGTATTATCTCTGCCCTGGCTGTGCCTCTGCTGGAGGAGGACAAGAACAAGAATATGGTAAGTCACGCAGAATTTACTTTGCGTATTTTTTCAGATGATACGCCTGAAGTTTGCATGAAGTGAGAGTAGAATGAAGAGAAACACAACACCTTTCAACATAAGAATACCAAAACCCTTTTCAGCCCACCATCCACGGCATGTGCAAGACGCATTACTCCGTCAACGCAAGACAGGAAATTGCTACTGACGTCAGCCTTACCAGGGATCTGTCCACATGTAGCAAATTCGTCCCCATGAGAGGCCACACCAGCCCCTTGGCCCTTATCTCTGGCATGGTAAGACATCCATGGAAACTTGGTTGGGGGTTTGATTTTTAAATGCAATCAAATCATGCTATCTCAATTTCAAATAATCCTGACTACATGACTTTCCGTCCACCTGCAGCACTACCCACTTGCCCAGATGGTCAGGAGCTCCCAGACCTGTAACTACAAGTTTGACAACACAAACAAGCACATGACCTCTGGGTCCTGTACTGAGAACCACATCCTGGTGCCCTTCTCTCACAAGTACGTCAATTATTATACTCTTCTCTCATGCTATACATCTACTGACTTTCCGTGTCCAAGAGTTCTACGGTATTTCTCAAACCTGTGTTGTTTGACCCTAGGGGAGAATATGGAGTTACCAACGTTGGCAAACAAGAACTGACTCTGCTGAAGGCTTCTGCGCACAACGACAGAGTCTTTGACTACAGTAAGCTCCTCTTTTCATTCATCTTTTTGATTTATAATTGCTTCTTTCAAGCTGTCACTGAAAGCTCGAATTGCTTCATTTCAACTGTGCTGTTTGTGTATCATAGATGAGGCTAATGTCAAGGGTCTGCACATGGAGGCTGCTGAGGACAAGTCTGTTATGCAGGATAAGGATGCTGGTCTGGCTCTCCTGAGACAACTGGCCACTCTGCCTGAGACTGAGGGCGAGAAGAGGGCTCATCTATTCCATGAGCTGGTGACCATGGTCCGTGGGATGAAGACCGAGACCCTGAGCTCTGCCATTTCTGAGGCCCTTCAAGTGTCCCGTGCCCTGACCTTCCAGGTTCTGGCCCAGTGTGGTACCCCTGAGTGCAGCAGCGCCATCATGCAGATCCTCAGGACCTTTGATAGCTCCTCCTTTGAGGTTGACACCACTGTGTTCGCTATGGGACTGGTGTCCAACCCCTCTCCCCTTCTAATCAATGACATGCTTGAGATGGCCAAATACAAACCAAGCAAGCCCATCATGTATGCTCTGAGCAATGTTGTCAAGAGGTGAGTTAAGGTGACCTGACATCACTCCGGGTAGCATCACTTTTTCTTTTTAACAATGTTCTCTCTATGTAAAAAGGTTGGTTCTATATGTGTAAAATAAGCCATGTGTATTTTAAATCTGAATTATGACTTTTCCCTTCAATAGGTTCTACAAGGCTGAAGGAAAATTAATCCCTGAGATTCATTCTGTTGCTCGGTTCATGGCTTCCCAGTTGGGTGACTGCTCTGGTGACAAGGACCAAACTTTCATGACTTTGAGAGTGTGTATCTCATTCTATTTACTCTCAAAATTCAAACTAACTGCAGGATCAACAAGCAGAATAATGCGCTGACCTTTGATTTTAGGTTATTGGAAACATGGCTGCAGCCATGGGAGCTGCCGGCCCTGCTCTGAGAGCCGGTGTCATCCAGTGTGTGAATCAGCCTGCTGCTTCCTCGGCTGTCCAGCAGGCTGCCATCCAGTTCTACAGGCTGACTCCTGTCCCTGAGGAGGCAAGTACAACTCTTCATGATGTTTGTTATATTGAGAGATTTCTGTGTATGTTTCATTCTTAATGAAGGATATATTTTTCGGTCACAGGGCAGAGAGGTTCTCATGCAGGTCTTCCTGGACAGCACTAGCCCCCTGCAGAAGCGTGTTGCTGCATATCTGGTGCTGATGAAGGACCCCCAGCCAAGTGAACTGGTCCAGATTGCTGCTGCTATGCCCAATGAGCAAGACCAGCAGGCCAAGAGCTTCGTCATCTCCCACATGACCAACATCTTGTCATCAACTGAGCCTGAGACCCAAGTGTAAGTGAAGCATCATAACATGAACATTTGCTGCATTATCTAATAAGGTAATTGATGAAATGAAGACCTTGTTTTATGAATTTTATTTTATGCTCACCGTCATTGGTTTAATCATAATATCTGTCTGTCTTTGTGTCCTACAGTATGAGGCAGAAGATTCTTGATGCCCTGCAGGGTAATGAGATTGGATCTGTCATGGACCCCACCAAGTTCTCTCGCAACTACAAGATGGGCTCTATGGAGGGAAACATGATCTTTGAGGGTTCCAGCTACCTGCCCAAGGAGGTCATGCTTGAAATGACCCTGAAGGCTTTTGGCTATGACATTGATATGATGGAGGTAATAAGTAAAGCTAATTCAGTCAAAACTGTTCTGTGAGACATTTTACATGTGTTCAATTGTGATTGTAACAGTTCAAAATTGAACACCCTTTAAGATCGGTATGGAGGGCAAAGGACTCGAGCCAACTGTTGAAGCTCTGTTTGGAGAGAAGGGATTCTTCCCCGACACCATCCTGAAGACCATGTATTTCGTCTCGGACAACATGCCCCTCAAGATGAACGAGGTCCTGAAGAACATTCTGCCTGCTATGAAGAAGGACGCGATGAAGAGACAGGTATTCAGAGACATGCTTTTTACTCATGTCAATTAATTAGACTCATTAGAATGAGTGTGTGTGAGAATCAGTTGTAGCATAAGGGAACCATTTTGTAATACAATATGCACATCTATAGGCTTCCCAGAACCTGGTGAGGGAAATCGGAAGCAACATCAACAAACTGATGAGGGAACTGAAGGCACAACAGTCTCCTGAAGCAATGGTTTACCTGAGACTGTTAGGAAATGAGCTCGGATACATGAGGACCAATGAAATGGAGGAGATGGCCTACACTGCTGCCATGATGATTGACAACATGCTGAAGATGTTCCCCATGGATGTAAGTGCAAGCAAACATAACACCACTTCCTGTTATTCAACATGGTTCACAGAGACAGCAACAGCTTTGTGTTGAAAACTTGCACGTGCATATGTATTACATATGTATTGTATTGACTCATGGGTATTTTTACTCACCATAGATGATGATGGGATTGATGACTAAGGCAGACAACACAATGTTTGCCCACTACATCTTCATGGACAATGAGTTCTTCCTGCCCACTGCCACTGGTGTGCCTCTGAGGATTGTTCTGTCTGGTACCTTCACTCCTGGTATCAAGGGTGGACTTAACATCGCCCGTGACATGGTAAAATCTTTGTTTTATTAGTGTATTTTCATAAATGTGTTAACAATCAAGTATATGTACCATCTCTATCAAGCTTACAACTAATTTACTTCCCCCCTCCAACTATGTTTCCACACAGAGCGAGATTACCTTCATGCCCTCTGCTGGCATTGAGTTTGCGACTCAGATGGGCTCCCACTTCCCTGAATACGTTAACTCTGGACTGGAGATGCACACCAACATTTTCCACGAGAGTGGACTGAGTGCCAAGATCTCTATGGGAAGCGACCATGTCAAGCTGACCATGCCTGCTCCCAGGAACCCAACTAAGCTCATCAGCATCACGTAAGCCTTAACAGAACTTTTATACAAATATCTGGGGGAATGGAATACCTGTGATTGCAGCATGCCGAACGTTCCTACTGTACATCTTCCTTTATAGAAACACCCTGGTGGCAGTGACTGGAGCAGAGATGAAGACTATGCCCCCGATGGTGCATGACAAAGTTGATGTTAATGAGTGCACTCCCTTCTTCGCTGGAATGAAATACTGCTATACCCTGCAGTACACTGATGCTTCTCATTATAACACAGCCCCCTATTTCCCCTTCACCGGAGACAGCAAGTAAGCAAGACCCTTTCCAACACAAGCATTCCAATAAGCATATGTTAGTGTTTATAAAATGAATGATTTAAGCACAATTTTGTTAATTACTGAAATGACCTTAATAGGATTGCCATGGAGCTTCATCCTACTGGTGAAGTCACTGAATACACAGCCACCATTGCCTATGAACTCCTGAAAGAGGGACAAGAGGGCCGGCAAAAGGTTGACTCTGTGAAGATGATCCTTAGGGCTGAAGGTAACATATGATATGGTAAAATCTTATCGTAATCATCGATCAATGCAACCGATCTCGTCTAATCGATTTAATGATGTCTTTCAATGTTCCTGTTTTGTTTGGCGAACATTAGGTATGGAGCCAACTGAAGCCAGAGCAATCATGAAGTATAATAGGAGGAAGCATGTCATCACTACTGACATCCAGATCCCTGACTATGATGTGGAGGCTGGATTCAGGCTGGGTGTCGTTGCTGGGAGCACCAAGGGCAAAGCAACTCACTCCATCTCCCTCGACCTCATCAACAAGAACATCCCTCAGCTCTCACTGGTTGGCCGCGCCAAGTATGAAATCAGTTCTATGCTCTTCAAATCACATCAATATCATTCTCATCATTCAAAATATTCTGACTCATTGGTCCATTTTTTTCAAAGTCTGAAGGCCATGAAAGAAGCTATGCTGCAAGTCCAGCTTCTTGTTCCCTTATTCAATGCTGATGCCACTGTCACAGCCAACATGAAACATGATGAGGAATGGGAATTTGAGCTTGAGAGTGACATCAAGTTTATGAGGGCCACCTCTGAGCAGAAAATCACAATGAAATATGGTACTATGTTCCGTCTACGTATTAGTCACAGCGTCACATTTAATAATTGCTTACTACGTAGATGGATGCACGCTTGATGATGAGCTTTTTTCTTTATTGTTATAGATGACAGCAAGATTGAGGTTGAGGTCAAGTCTGATGTGAACTCTGAGGTCTTGGATGTCGTTCCATATGCTTACATGATTGAGAAGTATGCCAATGATGTTCTTGACATGCGGGTGGGGGAGACTGACATGAAAGTCCGACACATCCTCGTGAAGTCTGTGGAGGTACAGTATGCATTTTAAATTTCATGAGCAACAGGTTTTTAGTTTCAAATATGGAGCCAGGACAAAACAAGTACTATTTGTTCCCCAGGCAACAAATAACTACATGGAGAAGTATGCTGCTGATATCCCTTACATTCAGAACTTCAGAGTGCCTGATATGCCGGAGATTTCTCTGCCAGACAAACTGTTCATGAATGTGTAAGTTAAACAAAACTCAATGGTCATCGTTTTAATTAGCAGAAATTATTATTTTTCAATTCATTACAGAATGTTTTATTTGTTTGAACAGTGAGACAAAGGCAGTCTACCACTTCAACAATGAGCACTTCACCATTGTGATCCCTCTCCTTCTTGGGGGAAAGTCAACAGAGGAGCTGAACTTCCCACCTGCCATAACCACACCACACCTGTCTATGCCCCAGTTTGGACTGGAGATCGTCTCCATGGAAATCCCCATCCCAGAGCTTTTCTTCCCTGAGAGCTTTACTGTGTCTGTGCCTCTCTTTGGCAAAGCTGAAGTTTCAACCATGATGAAGAGCAACCTCTATGACTTGGAGGCCTCAGTGGCTGCCGGCAAAGATGCTATGGCGACACCAAGCTACTCAGCTATGTTTGATGTGAAAGGAACCTCCCCAATCGATATCCTCTCAATTAAGATGGAAGGTACGTAATAATAATATAATAATTGTGTTTGATTCACGGACCACAGTTACAAAGATGTACTGTTCACTCTTGTAGAACAGTGCTAATTTTCACTGCGATAATAAAGAATATAAAATATCTTTCTTAAAATCCAATTACCAAGTAAACATATACAACTACATAGAAGTGAAGGAAATGTTTCTCAGTGCATTATCTATGCAGTTATCAATAGTCATCAGTTATTCTTATCTTTTGCTGTTTTCAAATAGGTTCTGGAATGCTGACCAACTCTGATTCCATCAAGGCCGAATTGAAAAGCTCTTTGGCCCATAAATTTATTGAAGCCAGTATTAACATCATTGAAGATGTAACCATCACAGACAAAATCAATATGAAATCCAGCAGCAAGATTGAAGCCACAAGTCCCTTCGGTCTCAACATTGCCCTAGAGCACACTGGCATGGCCGGCATCAACACTGAAGAAATATCTGCTGAAAGCAATCTTGATGGGAAAATCAAGGCTGGACCAATCTACGGCAATACCATTTCCACCCAGTCTTTCACCATCTTCCCATTCAGGCCAGAAGCAAAGATTGATTCTTCTCTGAAGATTGACTCTACAATGCTTCAGGCCCAGAACACAATTGCTGCAAACTTTGTCAATGGTGAATTATCTGTTATGTCCAACACCAACGCTTTTGAAGACATCATGACCCATGCTGCTGAGCTTTCCTTTAAAGACCAGAAGCTGTCACTGAAATGTGATACTAATGCGCTTGCTCTTGGCATGAGGATCCGCAATCAAGCAGAGGCTTCTGCCAGTGCCGGTGAAGTCATGATGAAGGTGCAGACCAATGCTGACCACTCTGAAAACCGCATCAACTCTCTGTTTACTGCCTCTCTTGATGTCAATGGTGTGGTTGTTAACAGTGATGCCAGTTTGAAGCTCTTCAAGAATGAGGCTGCACACCAGGCTACTCTAACAATGAACAAGGACGGTTTGGCCACAAGCGGCACAACCACCCTCCAGAGCCCCCTGACCCTAGAAAATACCTTCAGTGCTGGACTTGATGCCTCGAGGGCTACTCTGTCTATTAACAACATGGCTGCACTGTATGACATGAAGGTTGATAATACCAACACCCTGAAGATCACTCTCTCTAGCCTTGACTTCAACACAAAGGCTGGAGTCTCTGTCAGTGAGTATGCCTCTTATACTCATGACATCACCGTCGACCTGAAGCCCTACACTGCTTCTGCAAATGTTAATAACAATCTGAATGTGCTGGCCGCCACCTTCATGAATGAGGCGCAGATGAAGGCAGAACTCTACAAGATGGACTTGACTGGAGGCCTGAAAGCAACCTATGGTGAGGAAGAGATGAAGCACACTTATCAGGTATCTTATGCTGACCTTGTAGCCAATGCTAAGTGCAGCACCATTGGAAAACTGTTCGGAACTCACATGAGCCACAACACTGAGCTTGAAGTTGTTGGTCTTGCTGCCAGATTCACCAATGATGCCCGATTCAACTCCCAGCCAATGCGCTTTGATCACACCATCCGTGCCAGCATCATTCCTTTTGACTTCAACCTTGATGCTATGTTCAATGCTGATGGTGATCTGACCATGTACGGAAAGCAGAGTGGACAGCTCTATGGCAAGTTCCTCCTTAAGGCACAGCCCCTGGCTTTTGCCAGCTCACATGAATACAGAGCTTCACTGACCCAGCAGATGGATAATGGTTTCTCTCTGGAGACCACTATTGACAACAAGATGGACACATTGCTGACTCCTCAGGAACAGAAGACCACCCTTAGGATGAAGTCTAAGATGAATGACCATGCCTTCAATCAGGACATCAGTGTTTACAACACTGCTGAGAGAATTGGAATGGAGGCTTCTGGAACCATCCTCACAAACCTTCTCAACACAGCGGACCAGGAATTCACCATGTCTGGTTTCCTTAAGTATGACAAGAACACAAATAGTCACATCATTCAACTCCCTCTAATTGAAAATGTGCCTGCCCTCCTGGAAAGCATCAAGGTTGTTATTGTGAGCACTGTAGAAGCTTTGCAAAACTACATCAACAATGAGGACGTCAGAGCTAAACTTGAAGCTCTTCCCCAGTATATGAGTGACTTTGTTGCTCAAATGAATGTAGAAGGCAAAGCAGTTCAGATGAAGCAATACCTAACTGATCTTACCCAAGAATATGCCATCTCCATGGAGGACCTGGAAGCCTCCCTGCTGAACCTGAAACTTACTGTTGAGAAACTGTTGGCTGGACTCGCTACTTGTATGCAAGACTTTGTTAAATTAATGAAAGAGATGATTGTTAATGGCACCCTATCTGAAACGGTCATTCAGAAAATCCAGCAACTGCTGAATTCCATTAATGAGAACTATGACATCAAAGCCATGAGTGTTGTTGTGGTGGATACCATGAGGGAGCTGATCAACGACATGGACATGGAAAAACTGAAGGGCACCAGCATTGCTTTCCTGCATGACATTGATGCCAAGTTTGAAATCAAGGCTAAGCTGGAGATGATGATGAGTGATCTGAAGCAGTTCATTGAGACCTTTGACATGTTCGAGTGTGTGGCCAAGCTGAAGGGCTACATTTCATCTCTCAACCTGGAAGCTCATATTGATGAACTGATGGCTCAAATTCCCTCAGAGTTTGTCAGCAAAATGATGGAGAATGTTCGGGACTTGATGCAGGATTTTGATGTCCTTGGTAAGATCAATAGATTCTATGCTAAGATGAGGGAGTTGATTGCCAAGTTTGATGTTGGCAAGAAGGTTGAGGCCATCTTGGATATGGTTGTGGAGCTAATCAAGCAATTCAGAATTGAGGAGACCATCAAGGCTGTAACTAAGAAGATGATGGCCATGGACATCCCTGCCAAAGTTATGCAAGTTATAGAAGATGCTATCAACTACATGAAATCAACCAAGATTGAGGATATGATTCAACAACTGAATATGTATCTTGACAATATTGTCCAGAAGATGAAGTCATTTGATTATAATAACTATGTGGATGAGGCCAATCAAATGATTGCTAAGTGCACAGCTTATGTGAATGAGATGATCATGGAACTTGAAATCCCCCAGAAACTTGAGGCCACAAGAGATTTTGTCAACTCGGTCTTGTCCTCTGTTAGGGGCTTCATGGAGCAACTGAGGGAAATCAAAGTTGCAGAAATGATCAAAACCATGAAGGACATCATTGACCAGGCCATGCTTAATGACCTAAAGGAATGGGCTGCAACTCTGAAACAGGACATTACTAACATGGATCTCAATGCTGATATGTCCTTTTACCTACGGATGGTGAGCAAGTACTATACTAATCTCCTAACCACCATTACTGATATGTTCACCAATGTGATGGAAGTATTCCAGAAGGTAGCTGCTGAACAAAAGATCGTCAGTGAGGTTAAGCAGATCATTGAGGGGCTCATGACAGAACTGAAGAAAGCTGAGCTCAAGATACCATCTTTCACCTTCCCTCTCACCGACCTTGTTGTGCCCTCCATGAATCTCCATATGGACAAACTTGAGTTTGAAATCCCAGCACAGTTGGACATTCCTGAATTCACCATCTTGGGCTTCTACACTGTTCAAGCCACCACCATCTCCTTTGATGACATTAAGCAAAGAATTGTCGAGTTTATTGATTACATTGTCAACTTTGAGATCAAGATGCTTGATATGGATGCTTTCTTTGGAGACCTAACCATGAACTATCTTCCTGCTATGTCAGAGATAACCTTCCCAGAGATGGCCCTTTCCGAGATCTCCCTCCCTACCATCCCAATGGTCCCTGTGGAAAAGCTTGTTAAGACTCTTCAGATTCCTGAGATTAAGCTGCCAACCATCCCAACCAACATCATGGTCCCGTGCTTTGGTAAACTGTATGGTGAGATCAGATTCCAAACTCCCATCTACAGCCTAAAGACTTCTGCTGAGTTCCACAACTCTACTGATAATGAAATGACCCCTCAATTCACTGGACGCCTGACTTCCCAGGCAACATCTCCTGACTTTGACATCCTAAATTACAAACTGGACTCCACTGCTCGTCTTGCAGTTCCAAAGATGAGCCGTGTTGTTTTTACAGAGACCCTCAATTTCAATCATATGGCACTTGGAGTTGAACATCAGGCATCTGTAACCCTCTATGGTCAATCAGCTCAGGCCCAAGCCAAGACTTCAATGAAGGTCGCCACTGCACCTTATACTGCCAACTTTGTAAATGAAGCCTTTATTGCTATGATAGGAGGAATGTCTGCGTCTGTGGACACAACTTACAATCACTTAATGGACGTGGACCTCCCAATGATCCGTTTCACCAGTGACGCCACAATGACCCAAAAGGTAATTGCTCGTCAAGATGGCAATATCTTCAGCCTAGCAGTTGAAAATATGGGCAAAGGCAAGTCCATGGATATGGCTAATGACTGCAGCCACAAGAGCAACCTGCTCTTGGAAATCAATCCCAGTCTTGTCAAGCTGACTGTAACTGGTGACACAGACTCTGCCATTCTGAAGATGAAACAGCAAATGACTGCTGAATCTGCCATCCTGAGTCATTTTAAGTTTGATGTCCGCAATGAGGCCGAGGGCCCAGCCATTAAGAACAGTCTTGTTGTGGCATCTGGAAAAGGCAATCTTTATGATCTCAAGGTTGAGCTGAAGGTAAACCATGACACAGAGTTATATGGTTTAATCAGCGGAGTTTTTTCCAACACACTCAATTTTGTTGCCTCTCCCACTAAGATTGTCGTTGACTTCCAGAACAAGGGAAACAGTAAAGTCACCATGTTTGAATCTGTGATTGCCAAGATAGATTTGCAGAATGACTACTCAGCCATCTTCAAGCCTGATAGACAACAGATGAACACAGTAGCTCTGGCCCGTCTCAATCAGTACAAAGGCTTCTACAATTTGACTTTTGACAGTAATGAAAAGGAGGCTGCCATGTTTGTTGCTATGGATGGTGAGGCCAATCTTGACTTCCTGACAATCCCCATCAGCATTCCTGAGATTGATCTGCCTTTTGTTGAGTTCCGTACCCCAGCCATCAGTAATCTGAACTTGTATGAGCAAACTGGATTGAAGGACATCTTGACTACCACTGAGCAGACTGTTGATGTAGATGCCAAGATTGTGTACCAGAAGAGCCAAGCAGCCCCCATGGTTGATATGATGGGTGTAATCCAGATTCCCTCTGTGGGTAATCTGATCACAGAGCTGTCCTTCAAGTCTAACATCATCAATCTGAATGCCAACGCTGGACTGTATACTGAAGATGATATTGTGTTCCGCCTGGGAGCAACCACAGCCTCTGTGTTTGAGGCCCTGAGAGCCAAACTTGATGGCACCACCAGTCTGACCACCAAGAGAGGAATCAAGTTGGCCAACTCCATGTCCCTGCAGAATCGTCACATTGAGGGCACTCATGACAGCACCATCAGTGTGAGCACTGAGACTCTTGAAACCACTGTCTCTGTGGCTACTGTTGCAAGGATTGCCCTGCCTATACTCAACCTGGAAGGAAACCAGAATCTGGTATTTGTTGTGGACACAGCAAATGCTGCAAATGCTGTATCCACATTGAAACTAAAGGGTGATTTCAATGTGCCCATGATCAAGGCTGTGGGCAAGGCCGAGGCAGATCACAGCCTGAAGCTGGACGGAACCTATGGGTATGTTTCTATGGAGTCAACCACTAAGGCAAATTTTGATGGCACAGTGCTTGAGGACTTTGCAGTTTTGGGAGCTCTGGATAATGAAGCTAACCTGTACTTGAATGCTGATGGATTGCGCTCCACTTTGAAAGTGATTGCTAACACCAAACTCAACCATGGTGCAATTACGGTCTTTAGGATGGATGTGGATGAGAACCTCGCTGTTGAGGCCTCCCTAAGACATGTGTATGCAGTGCTGAAGATTGCCAGTGATAATGAGGCAAATGTGATGACTTTTAACACCAAGGGAAACCATGTTGTCAAGGCAAACCTTGACTTTGCACCAACCTCTTCCTTGACTGCTGATATTGAGATCGATATGTCTCAGCCAAGCGACATGGGTGACCTCATCTTCTTTAAGAAGGCTGTTGTTGAAATGACAGCACCTAAGCAGAAGATCTCTGCCAACGCCAAGATTGTCACCCCAGTGTACACCACAAACATGGCAGTTGAAGTGGAGGGTGATGCCCCTGTCTTCAAAGTCACCTTCAAGTCCTCTGCTACCTCAGTCAT
>CABFOR010045988.1:0-10707 GCA_900660295.1 Diretmus argenteus | reverse complement strand
TGGAAAACCCCCGTCATTATCAGCATTAGAGTGACACCATAATGAGAAATATGTCAGCACCATGGATTATCAGTGACAGTTACTGTACCTGATTACTGTGCTTTGGGTAGGCACATCAGAAAAAGCATCCAGGTCCGCCAGGCCCAGACTGGATGCACTGCTGGTCCCATTCCTGGAAACCAATGAAAAACAACACAGAGCATCATTCTCATCTTGTCTCAAGACATCTGACATGATCACTGACTTGTGCAGAGAACAATAACAAGGCGCAGCGATGCAGGCCATGTTGTTCATTAGCTGGTGATTAACATATAAACAGCAGCTGCAGCTGAGTCGGACGCTGGCGGTGGAAGGCTGGTGGTTTGTGGCTGGCAGCGAGCCCGTCCGGAGATGAGGATGAGGAGATTTGGCGGGTTATGTCCTGTCCACAACTGAATCTGTTGCATTCTATGTACTTCATCAAGGCCATGTTGACCTCAGCTGGTCGGAACTGTCCTCTCTAGCGTGGGATTATGACATTACGGATCCCGCCCCCATTCAAAACTGAAATTATTGTGTGAAATATTTGGTTTTCACATAATATCTCCATCTTATGTCATTTCTACTTTAATTATTTCACAACTTAAAAACAAAACAACAAACTGGATCCAAAAGTCACATGCTATGTTCCATAGTCGGAACAAAAACCCTGTCCATCCTCTCCGGTCAGTCCTGCCTCTGACTTAACCCAAAGACGTATTCTTGGCTGGATTTGTGAGCTACTACTCGGGGGTTTATAGTATTAAAAATAATATTTAGATTAACTATTTTAAACTACCTCCAAATTTTTACGTTTCGCAAACAACATAAATACTAATACCATGCTCAAAGAGTAATCTGAGTCAAGATGAGACTGACTATTTGTAGAGTGCTTCTACTTGTCTAGTATTGCAAACGACTAGGTGCAACGGTGGAGACGACGTCCGTATGTAGAATGCGACAGATTCAATAGTGAATGAGGCGTTAGACAGGTAGAGCGTGTGGCCATGCCCTTGTGCTGCAGCATGAAGGTAATCAGTGGATGAGGTGGTGTTAAAGGAAACAGGTGGATGGAGAGGTTACAGGGAGCAGCAGGTGTCATGCTGGCACAGACAGCATACAAGCTGCCATGCTGAAATCATAGAGCCCTCCTGCTGCCCCCTACCGCCCTCATCTACAGACTACACCACATTCTGCAGTAAGACCAATACGTTCAGAAATATATGCATCATGATCTCACAATGGAAAACATAGTTTGCAATGCTTACTTTTGTGTTAGTAATATTAATTGCACCGTAGTCATGGCATATAGCCTAAGTTGTTTTTAAGGCACAGGGCGAGTGAGGCCTATCCTAGCGTAGCTTATTTCAACAAGCTGGCACAGAGACAGACTCCAGGCTCTTGACTAAAGGCTGAGAACGTTGGTGTAGGGGGATAAAAAGGAATGGGAATTTAGTTTGAGTGAAGCAGAGAATGGTGAAGCAAATGTTCTGAACTGGAGGCTTTTGATGCGGGAGTCAGCTCTGTAATACTGCAGCCGGGAGTTTGCAAGTGGGGTGCAGGCAGGGTCTAGTCCTCTATGCCAGCTTTGTGGAGTGGGCTCTCTGCCATACACCACCTCAGCAGGTTTTGCTACTGCAACAGGGAATAAATTGGCATTGGCACAGGACAGCACAAGTGTGAGTAGCAATGGGCCAATGAGAGTGGGGTGAGGGTGGGAGTAGCAGCACTTGGAGCAGTATGATTGGAGCAGCGGTTACTGACCCCTCGCTCAGCTGGATAAAACTACTGGTCTCCTCGTGGGGGTCATCTTCAGGGGTTATATGGGACCAGCTCCCCGTGCTCTCTTCACTGCTAGCACTCAAAGAACGCTTGTCCCTCTTCACTACTGCAGCCACCACCACAGCTGGCCTGTCCCTCTCACTGCTGGGGAGAGCAAACCGCAAGATGGTGGACCATCGACTGGATGGTTGGACTCTCAGTCTTAGGGTTGTAGGTGCAATCCCTACATAGTGTGTCAACTATCTCAGCTACAATCTCAGAACCCAGAGACTCAATCGGTCTGATGACTGTCTGAGCCTCTGGGATCAACGGCCATTTGTTCTGGGTTATCCGGTCTAACCAGCGGATCTGAAGAACGACTTCCTTTTCCGGCCACCGATCATTTAGTTTTTACGGCCATTTTTATAACAAACTTTTGCCATATCCTGTCGGCAAGCAAGCCAACACATCGCGTTTGTCAAGCAAATACGTTAAACAAAGCAATCGCACTGTAAAACGGCCGGCGGATGCCCGGTCCCTGGTAGAGGAAGTCGCTATCCGCGGGTCGTTTTAGAGTCCGATTGCTTTGTTTAACGTATTTGCTTGACAAACGCGATGTGTTGGCTTGCTTGCTGACAGGATACGGCAAAAGTTTGATATAAAAAATGACTGTTAAATCTAAAAACTAAAAACTAAATGATCAGCGGTCAGAAGAGCAGTAACAACAGCAACAACAGCCCTGTTGAATTTGAAATAACTATGCATCACGTAAAAAGTCCATTCATTTTGAGATCTTCAGTGCATCTGTTAACTGTTCCTGACACCATTGCTTCGTCAAGGTGTTTTATGTAGGAAACTGATTAAGTCATAATGAAATGATTGAGGGCTGCCAACTTGATTGATTCCAGAGGGAAATCGGGTTTTATTGACTAGGCAAGTCAGAGTTCCACTCTTACATAAGGGACAGACAGATGCACTCCACTTGGTCCCTAATTAAATGTTATCATGGAGTGAAAAGTAGCCTGTGATTTTCTCATTTTCCAATGATATGTCTTGTCTTGTCTTGTCTTGTCTTAAGGACCTGGACTTCATGTTAGCTTTATAACACTCAGTATAAATAGTCACAACTGATCTCCCCATTGTCTATTTTTGCTTTTTCCTATACCTCTCTTACACATTATCAGCTCTTTCCTATTATAAACCAGCAGCTTCATTTAATTCCAGACTCAATCAATGAAGTGCTCCAGGCTTCATTACCCCCAGATCGTCCATCCATGTCTTCTGGGAGTGTCCGTGCTTTACCGTCTACCTTCTGGAAGACCACTCACAGGCTCTTCTTACTGTCTGTGTGAAACTTGCCACCTTACTATCATACTCTTGCTAAAATGTCAGTCTGATATGTCTGAATAGAGTGACCATTGCTAATAATCCACCAACTAAAAGGATTAATCCACACATAAATACCTCATCCTGTCTAGTTAATTTGCTGCAAATCAATTGCGATTTTCTCAAGCATTCGAATAGCCTTAATTCAATGCAGCAGCCTGAGGCGTTGTTCAACCTGAGGCATTGTCATTCAGGTTCAACAGATAATACAGTTGCAGTTTGCATGCAAATGTGATCTATGTACCTGTGGTCTGAAAGCTGGGGATGCTAACAGACTGAACAAGCTTGTTAGGAAAGTCAGCTCGGTCACAGGAGGTGGACTTCCTGGGGGCGATGGCGGAGAGAAGGATGCTAACCAAGCTGGTGAGCATTCTAAACAACACCTCCCACTCCCTCCACGACGGGCTCGTCAAACAGAGGAGCACCTTCAGCAATAGGCTGATCTCCACCAAATGTTCCACCGAGCGACACAGAAGGTCATTTCTACCGGCGGCCGTCAAACTATACAACTCCTCCCTCTCTGGGATTAGACGCTCTCCCCCTTCTCACAGACAACTGATAACTGGTTAAGAATTGCAGTATATAATTATCAATAATTCTACTCTTATCTTATCCCATTTCCATTTTATTATATTTCATATTGTATATAAATATTGCACTATGGATAACAACTCACTACTCTATTTTCATGCACAATGTATATAACAACCTTTTATATTTTACTATTTAACAATTGTATTCTATTGCGTGTGATGTGTGCTGGATGGTGCTGTTGTGACACTTAAATTTCCCTCGGGATTAATAAAGTATTTCTTATCTTATCTTATGGGTGTGATGTGGTTTCAGACAGTGTTAGTGTCAAGTGTGAGTGCAGCCTTTACCGATCAAGGTGAGGTCAACCTCCACAGAGGGGATAAAAGATGAAGCCACTAAAAGCTTTCTGCACACAGTACATCACCCAGCCAATATGAGTCCCAGTTGGGCCAAGGGTCTGTCAAACCCCACACACTGCTCAAATAGATGAGTTTCTCCCAGTGAATGGATCCTCTGGGCGCCTGCTGCTCTGTGATCAAACACTATAAATAGTTTTGCTACACATAGACAGTTTTCTATTTTTAAGATCTGGACATCATTTGATGTGTTTATTTTCAGAAAATACACGATTCCAAGAATATCTATGAAAAAAATAACTATGTGATTCTTCCCTTCTCTCTATTACAGACATATTATCAGACATATCAAAAGCCTGCTGAGAATCTGTATCCTTTGATAATCATGTAATCTTCCCATCTAGGATGATACTGCTGCTGGGCTGTGAAAACCTGGACTGACTCTCACACAGAAGGATTGTGATCTGTGCAGGTGGTGAGCTTACCTGCTGCTGGCTGATACTCTTTCTGTGCGCTTGGGGGCTGACACTTCTGGGAGCATGCCCTGGGAGTGTTCCCCCGTCCTCTCTGGGTTCTGGAGGGTCTCCTCATCCTTTTGATCTCCCTCAATGTGGATCAGTGGCACATCTCTGGAACCCCTCATATGTTGTGCACTAGGGTCACTAGCCCCAGCCCCAGTGCCAGCCTGCTCCTGGCTGGCCTTGCTCCTACTACAGCTTGGCCGGGATTGTTTGAAACCTCTCCTTCGTTCCCCTACAGGCATGTGCGACTGTGACTGCCACCCAAGACTGCTCCCAGGTCCGTCCTGTTGGCAACCCAGTGCAGACTTCCCCGTCTCTACAATGTCAGCTGCCAGGCGATTGGCAAACTGCTGGACATGGGGCTGGGAGTCTCCTGCAGCCTCTGGCTCGATGCTGTCCTCTGGATCAGCGATGATCTTGTTCTTCCTCATTAAGGACTCAATGGAGCTGGACCACGTCTCATGAATCAGCATATCAGTGATCTGGTCAGTCCGGCCCCTTTGGTATAGGCAGGAGTCTGACTTACACAGGCCTGTGGCTGACACTGAGTTGGTGGGGTAGATGTTGAGTGTGTCTCCGTGTGCATTGCGGCCAAATCCATCAAAAGAGTTGGCTTTGATGGGTGAGTTTACAGTCAGCCGCGAGTCTGAGGAGCGGCGGTCTGGGACTGAGGACTGTCGGATACAGAAGGGTGTTCTGGGAGAAGGGGGGAGCAGGCTGTTGCTCCACTCTTTAGTTTTGGCAATGCCATACTCTCTGTTCTCCTTATCCATGTCCTGGAGCATGAATCTATAGAACTCCTCTGTGATGCTCTCAGTGCTGGACTGTTTGGACAGGCAGGAGGACGTCCTGACATTAAGGTGGCCGTTCTTCTTGGTGGCAGCCTGCTGCACGGCTGCAGCCAGGATGTTACTGGCATTCTTCCCTGCGTAGTAGTCCAGCAGAAGGTCAAACCCCCTGCCCTCTGTCTCCATCTGGTTTACCATGAACCGTGAGAACTCGTCTGTGATGCTCTCACAGCTTGACTGCTTGGAAATGGAGCTACCCCGGCTCAGGTTCTGACCCAGCCGGCTGCCAGGACCCAGAGTGTTGGGTGTGCCCGTGGAGTCAGCATCTTCCTCTGGAATGCTCTCATAACTAGATGCCTTCCCTCGACTCCACCTCTCACACTGCAGCCTACTGCGTGTCTGACCTGCTTTGGAGGTGTCAACCACATTGAGCTCAGGGCAGTTCATGATCCTGGCTGTGACCTCAGAGGCAAAGAGGGCAAAGGGGTCCTGGGACTCATCAGGGTTGACTGTCTCATCCACCACCCGGTTCACCAGCCTCTCCATCAGCTCTGGCTGCTCCTCTGTTTTCCTTTTGATCTCACTAAGGCGTGGTGCCCGATGCTTCTTACAGACAGTGCTGCCACTCTGGCCCTCTTTCCTTCTGAGCACTGTGCGGCAAGCAGGCAGAAAATAGGCTTCAGGCCCCTCTCCAGATGTCCCTTTCAGGGCACAGAACCAGGGCTGCTTACCTGTAGAGTTCTCCAGGCAGATGGCGGCCAGCTCTGTGGCCATAGACACCACTGTAGTGGCCAGGTCATCAGCGAAGCAAGTAACAGGTGTTTTGGACTCTGAATCCATTCTCAGAGAGAGCAGAGAGCTGCATGAGTTGAGGGAGGACTGGGGGGTGAGTGAGGCCTGTCTGCTGTCACTGCCTGTCCCTAGTCGCCCCCTCCTCTCTGTGCTGGACGCTGAGATCTCACTCAGTGGTTCTCTGATGGAACCATTGGCCTGCTGGAGGTCAAACCAGTCCTTAGCAGACCAGGAAGTGTATTTAGTCTGACCCTGTTTGTATAGCTGCTGCTGTTGTGCTAAGGAGGGAGAGCCAGGGGGATCATTTTCCCTCTCCTCTAGCACATATTTCTCCTCCCTCAGCCCAGCAACCATAGTCAGCTTATCAATGCAGTGTAGCATGCCACTCTGGTTCTCACTATTATTGGACTGGCTATAACCCACCAAACGTTGTAATTGCCTTAATGGATCCCTGCCCTCCTTGGTGCTAGCAGTCTCCTTGGCACAAACATCACCCTGTTGAGTGTCAAATGACCCTTGATTATATCTGGAAATGTCACTGATTTTCTTCTGTGTCAGGCAAAGGATGTCAAAGAGTAGATCGTTCACACTATCCTGCAGAAAGCCCTGGAAGTTGGGGGTGTCTTTCCCAGGAGCCTCCAGCTCTTTTTTCTTTTTTGCTTTCTCTAAAGCATGCTTAAAGAGGCTGTCTGCCACCTCACTGATTAAGTCATCCACCTCTGTTTCATCCACGTAGGATTTCTTTGGACAAGTAATGCCATCCACTATCTTGTTATGGGTGGCCTCCAGTAAGTGGGCTACACTTTTGTAGCCCCGGGGCTGAGCCAGCACCTCGGCTGCTTCCCTGTGCAGGACCTCAGCGATGTTGGCACGGAAGGCTTCAATGCTGGTGCCCTCTGCCACACTGCAGTGGAGCGTAAAGGCAGCAGAGGCTTCGGCTGCAGACATCAGACCCCGGGAGGCTGTGTAGGCCTCAGCAGAGTCAGCGTCTGAGTCACCGCCCTCCCCTGACTCTGTCAGGTCCACTACTGCTACAGCCCCAGCCACCTGAGCCATGCCACACATGGCTGATGGGAATGAGTAGTCGGCTCCCTCCTTGGGCTCCTGCAACTCCTCATCTGTGTCCTCCTCCGACGTGGACTCCATGGTGAGCTGTTCTGTCAGCTGTGGGGTAGTAATAGTGCCAATGACACTGGCAGCACAGGCCAAGGCCACCTCTACATGTTTGGATGGGTGTCCTCCATTGTGGTGGAGAATGTGTGGCTGTGTCCCATCCTCTGGAATCTGTATGGCTTCAGCAGAGACATCCTGGTCATGCACCTGAGAGGCCTGGGTCCCTGGCCACTCTGCAGCCCCCTCAGCACTGTCTGGGCTTTGAACTATGACAATCTTGGGGAGTTCGAAGGAGCAAGTGCGCTGTTGGGAAGGCTCATTTGTCTGGGAAGGACCAGTGGAGTTGGCAGGATGACTGGAGAGCGACACGCTGACAGCAGCCTCAGGGATGAAGGAGGATTCATCTTGAGACAAGCGGATGAACGCGTCTTGCAGTACTGACTCGGCCAGGTTTGTGGCATAGTGGCCAGCTGACTCCTTGGTGTGAAGACTGTCTCTTTGAGGGCCTTCCTTTTTTGTGTGGGCACTGACAGTCACTTGAAAGTTCTCACTATCCTGATGATGGGCTAGCTGTCCCCTCTGACATGCAAGTCTGCCGCAGTGCTTCTGTGCAACCTCTATCAAGCTCTCTGCCACATCACCGGTCTCTGGCTCTGTGGAGAGACAGGGAGAAATACAGAGACGGAGACAGAGAGTGAAAAATGTCCGCACTGGTTAGAGAGCAGTTCCAACAGCTTCCCAGTGCAACAGTCAGAAGTGAACATTACCCTGTTCTACCCTTCAGTGACTAGCATAGCTTGCTTACTTCTTATACCATTCACTTTCCTCCTTGTAATAAAATTATAAAAAAACACAAAATTATTGTCCATCTTGTTTGCAAGAGATAGTATTCAACAACTGGTCAACATTTTGAAAAACATGAATAAATACTTCCGTCCTGTGATGTACAGGCGCAACAGAAATCATACTTTTTTGGGTAACATTAGTAATACTTCTGTAATGCTACAAACCCAAGAGAAAACTAAGGCTTTAATTCTGCTGTATTTGCTGTATCCATTTTGAAACAAAAATGACCAGATCAAGTAATGTTAATTAAGAGTTTTACTTTCATGTCAGCAATCAGTTTGTCAGAGTAGGAGTCTCATTTTGGAATGAAACTATTCAGTTGTCCATACACGACTGCAGCACCTATACAGGGCCGATTTAGATGGTCTACTAGGGATCCCACTGTAATCAGTTTATCCTTGCACTGGGAAGTCTAATGTGGAAAGATAACTGGCTGATGACCCAGTCATGCTGCAACAAAGCTGCAAACACAGGCCTCAGCTGCTCTGTCTCTCCCACACAACCACTCCCAATCCCAACCCCCACGTGCATCTTTATCTGGGATGATCTACTTATGAATATAACATTGACCAAAGAAGAGTGCAACCTTTGCTGTGTTGGATCTAATTTCAAATGTAAGATTAATTATAGATTACCGTAGGCTCCTCAGGGCTCAGGGCCATATCTATTCAAATGAAGACAAGCATTGTTCTGTTTTAACCTAGCTGCTCTCAACTACACACACACCATTACAGATCGTGAGGGACTGAACTGTGCACCCAGCCAGAGAGAACTGGGTTTACGGATGAGGAATGACAGCTCACGCTAAACAAAGGAAAACAGCTCCCTGCGTGTGTATAGACTGCAAAATGGCTTTATTTCCCATTAGGAAATAGAAGCGGAGAATCCTTAGTGGTTGGAGCAGCGTTAAGAGATTTAGAGAGAATATGGATTATATAGTAACAAATCCCATGTTCAGGGGACCACACGCCTTTAGCGGCAATGAAAAATCCCATCTGTGACGCAGCAAAACAAATGGTTACTTATGTAATATCTTAGTTACTATTGCAGTAACAACATTGCATTATCATGTTATTCCTACAAACAATCATTTTTTTAGAGTGGTATGTAGACCAAACATGCAAATCTATATAATGTAATAATATAATATATAATGTATCATACACTGCTCTTTAGTAGGTTACAGTAGGTGTATTTAATCTGTCTGTCACTCTTATTTTGCAATTTGGTCTGTGCATTAAAAGATATTTTAACAAAAAAATATGACTTTTGAGTGTCGATTCTCTGATTCTCTCGCAATCTGTTTTGTATATGCTCAAGGAGAAAATCATTGCATTAGAACCTGTTTTGGAACAGCTACTTCTTGCTGCAACGTATGTGGTCGTATTTACACTCAAGATGCACATAAAGGCAAATTAATGACAACAAGGTCTTGAGGCTGTTACGGCTATAACGTTCCATGTGTACATACATATATTCAATGCACATGGCCCCAGGTGGAATGAAATCACTGACCTTCACAAATAATTCCATCCTACTCCACACATTAAGTTGTACACAAGACCACTCAAACCATAGAAAGTGCACCAGGCCTCAGGCAACAACCAGCAATTATTAGGTCAGATTTGATCTTTACTGCTTTATTAAAAACATCCTCATTAACGTTCTGTATTCATCAGTGCATAAAATTACTCATTACATCATGGTTGGATCGATGCATGTCAACATTTTTCGACTGTGCACATTATGAGTTATATAATTTGCATATCATCACTTTCAGTGAGAATATGGCTTTGCAAATGCTATTTAACAACACTCAAAGACTTTGAAGAACAAAGCAAGAAAACACCTTCCAAAAAAGTTGTGCTCACCGTTTCTGAAGCCATCGTCCTCACTGTCATCTCCCAGGTGTTCTGAGGCGGTCAAGAAGTCTTCTTCTATGGAAGATATGGAGCGGTTGGTGTCATCATCGACCCGCTGTCCCGCTGATCGGCGCTGATGTGGCTGCCGCTCCTTTCCCCACTGTAGTCCAATCAGGAACTTGTTGATCTCAAAGATGATGCTGTCGGGTTGGGTGGTGCGTTTCTGCCCAGAACACTGAACCAGGCAAACACCTGCACTTCGTTGTTGCTGCTGGCCCTGATCGGAACATGTATATATACATATAATGCATGCACACACACACATGTATTATTGTACATGTATACACACATACTTAACAGGCAGAAAGGCACACATGCACAAATACACATTGAGTATGCATACACACAATTACACATACACACATACACGCACACATTGAGACACGCATATTATAGACATTCTAATCAAATCTGCAGACTTATTGTATTTGTGTATCTCTTCTGCCTGTTTTCGTCCTTTTACATATTGAAATAACATCATTAGTTCCCCACTCAGGCAAGGCTAATTGTCTGGCAGGCTCCTCAGGCTTTGTATTGATTCTAGAAGGGTTTTTTAATAATAATGGTGTCTTTTGGGGAGTTTCAAGCACCCTAAGTAGCATGTGGCCTTGATAATATACATGAAGAATCTATGAAATGGAGTCTGACTGTAAGAAACACCAGAAAGGGC
>CABFOR010044235.1:0-10463 GCA_900660295.1 Diretmus argenteus | reverse complement strand
AGAGTGGGTGCTGGTGTTACAGTATTGGGGAAGTGTCTACGAGGAACGCTGCAGGATCGGGGATTCCTTTCTGATAGGTCAGAAAGAGATGGGATGTGGTGGGCACCCAGAGTTTGCCTGGTTTTGGATCTGGGGAAAGAGATTTGCCGGAAGAAAGCCTGGGATGAATGTTGGAACTGGGCCTCAGGCTGGGACTTGAGGTGGGGTAGGGGTTGCTGTGGGTCTGGCTGGGCAGCTAGGGGCTGGGGTTTGGCTATGGGCTCTGGCTGAACCTGCCTGTTGGTCAAAGAAGAGCAGGTATTTCTCTTCGGTCTCTCCATGGACCTGCCTCCCTGCCTTTCCTCAACCAGACACTTGCTTTCAGTCTCCGGACTCTCCTTGGAGCCGATCACGCATGTGATGCAATTGGAAGACATCCCCACCCTGCCTGAGCTGTTAAGTGTCACACGGGCAAACACCCCCTGCTTCATGTCCAGTGGGTCCTGGAAGCGGAGCCGGCTGGCCTGTTTCAGGGGTTCAGTCATGGGACACCGAGGTACAAAGTGTGGGCCCTTACCTTTTCCCTCTTGAGGGTGGAAAGCCCTGTTGGTGTCAGGATGGTCCCAGAGGCCTATAGCTTGGTGGGATGCCAGTGAATCCCCGTTGTGGTGTTGTGGTGGTGTGGGCTGGTGGGAAGCAGCAGAAGTGGTCTTGTCCCCGTCCTCTCGCTCCTCGCTAGCGCCCTCTGAGGTGTAGTCTTTGGTGTCAATGGCGATCTCTGAGAAGCCCTTCTTGACTTTGGGCTGACCCTTGGTGGGTGCACTGGCTGTGCGGCGGAGGAGGTGGGCGCCAAACGTGTGCTTACGGCTGTGCTGTGCAACAGCATGGCTGTCCAGGGAAGACTGCTTTGGGTTTCTGTGAAACAGCCCTTTTATGCCGCAGGCTGCCCTGGCCTGACAATAGGAAAAAACACAAAAAACATAATGAAACGGTCAAAACACACAATGAATGAGACCAAAGGACATTTAAAAAGAAAACTCAAGTCAAAGTCCTACAGAAAAGACACCCATTTAAAAAAAAAGTTTGCCATAACACAAGACACTTTGGTTGTTACTGCATTATTGCAATAATAAATCATAAATAAATAAACAATTATTGTACTACGAACATGCTTAAAAACCAAGATTCAAAACTCTAATTACATCATACACATATTCATCCAATACATTTTCTGCAGTAACACCACCAGACAATGCTACACTGGGTATCATAAACACATTCTATGAGTATGATAAAACGTCATAAAACAAATAAAATGGTTATTCATTGGAATCGGTGCCGGCTGGTATGAATTCCATCTGGATTCAAGATGTTAGCCCCTATTTAATTATTAGACATGTTGAGGGTCTAGGCATTCTGCATAGCTGTAATCGGAGTAGTAAATTATGTGTAAGTGTAATGAAAATAAGTCAGCACATGCTTGTAGACTATTTGTTAAAGTGATTAAACACAAAATGAGTAATCTCAGAACAGTAAAAAAAAACTCAGGGGAAAATGCTTATTGCAAACAATACTTCATGTGTGGAACCTGGAAATGCATGTGTCACGTATAACATAATTGTTAATCAGGCAGTCAAAGTTGCATTGTGCTTAGGAGAGTCATTATATATCTGGCATTTAAACTGTTACATGAAAACATTTCATTGGTCTGACATTAAGAGTTTGCAGACTTAACAAATACAACCATATGGAGATGTCCTGAGCCATTATGTACTGCATGGTCAGGGTCAAAGGGCACAATGGTTGGGACAATGATGATGATGATGATAATAATGAGGACATTCAGCATGGGGATGGTGACACTGATGACTCATTTTGGCAGCCCGTCTCACAAATGACACTGGGAAATCTGTAGCACTGTTTACACCACCACACAGAAGCGTGCTCTCCAGCCAGCTGGACCTTTGTTGAGTGAAGGTACACAGGATACATTACTGCTTTTTGGTATCAAAAAGCTTGTATTTCTGCATGTGAGAAACCCAATGTCATTTCAGAAACAATGTGAAAGAAGTAGAGCCTAATAGTAGTACTGTTGACAACTGAGTGTAATGGTTTGTTGATCAGCTTTGTGTTCAATCATCAAAGCAATGAGAGTATAGACAAAAACACAAGACAAGAAAGAGGGAAAGGTCTGAGTGACAAAAGGAGAACCAGGATGCATGTCACCTGTTTATGTGATGACCTGTGATTCAGATCCACTCCAAAATGTAATATCTCTTCCTTGGGCCAAGCTGCACCTATCCAGCAGGTATCATGAAAATCAGATGATGCTGCGTTAAGCTATCAGACCTCACTTCCTGATTACGTGAGGTTGTGTTGACGTTGAGTGGCAGCCATTAAATTGTGCCCATTGACCCTTAGGGGGCATGCATATTAAGTAGAATGTGAAAGGGATGATGAGTTAAGCAATTAGACTCACTTCCTGTTCACCTGGCGCCCTGTGCGGCACCCCACACCTCACTTCCTGTTCACGCGGCATTGCATTGACGTTGGGTGGCTGCCATGTTAGATTGTGCCCATGGACGGGAAAACATTACCTCTCTCTCTGGACTTTGTCCTTGGGCGAGGTAAAAATGGGCTAACTGCTGCAGAACATGTCAGGCATGGAGCTGAACATGCACTCACTATCAAGACTCACTATCACGACTCACTATCAAGACTCACCAAGGTGCGAAATACGGGGGGTCTCGAGGGTCCGAGATCCCGATTTACAGGTCAGACCTCCTGAAAGCCTTAACAGCAAATTTGTGGGGGGTATCTTTGAAATTAATATTTTTCACTTGCAATTGTCACTAAAATGTAATTTAAAAGCTTACTATGTCGAGTTTTCATTATTCAAATAAGAAAATATTTATAAACAAATACAAAAACACTTGTTGTTGTGTTTCCTGGCGTTTCGCTTGTTTCTGGTAAGCCCTCCCCTCCTCCATCCATGTGTGGCGCTGTGTTGCAATTCTGCATGACAGGTGAACCACTGACTGCGCTTGACACTTAGTTGACACAACAACACACAAGCAAAGCAATCAGCGATTTCTTCCCCGCCTTCACGGACAAAATGTCAAAGAGAAAGCAAACGTCTTTACTTGCTAACTTTGGTTTCACCAAAAAGCCGAATCGCAGCGACAAAAGAGGAGGACACGATACCCGGTTCGTCTGGAGCTGCAGCGAACAGTGCGCCTAGCCTCCCTGGAGCTAACGGTGTCGGGGAAGGAGCTACAGTCCCGCCAAGGCCGGCGTCATGCAGTCTTCATCCAGAAGAGCCCGGCCCGGGTGAAGTTGAGGCCGAGAGCGGGAGCGCCTCTGATGGAGATGGAGGCCGCGGCGACGGGGTACCCGTCGGTTGGACGCGGAAACAGATGGGGGAGTGGAGAGACCGCACCACTTGGCTTGAAATTAGGGAAGGAAAACTAGGATGCTCAGTGTGTCGGACAGCAAAGAGCTTGCTGCTATCGGAAAAGGGCCAGGGGATACACCTAGCAGAAAAATGGATTAATGGTGAAAATACTGCTATTGATGCAGCCAAATTACATAAAATGATTTATAAACACAGAGACAGCCAGGCTCATGCAAGGTCTGTAGAAATTGGCAAAGAGAAAGAAAAAGAAATCCTCCCAAACAGCTTCGTTGATATACAAGCTGACTTGTTCAAGACAACAATCTCGTTCAGAACGTCGTACACAGTGGCAAAGGAAAGATTGTCATATAAAAAGCTCACTCCCATCATGAGACTGCAGGAGCTAAATCCCGTCGCCCCTTTGCCACAAAAGCCCAGGAATTGCTCCGCACAACACCAGCCGACACATCCAAAGCATCCTGGGTGAAGGCGACATGGATCGACCAGTGGAAGGCAGCAGAACCATCCAGGCTCCACCATTTCATCGAGGATCCCACAGTTGTTCCTGGCCAGGACCTGCCGCGCAAGAAGTGGACAACCCTCAATCGCCTGAGGACAGGAGTTGGACGCTTTGGTGCAGCAATGCAGAGGTGGGGTCTCGCAGACAGTGCCCACTGCGAATGTGGGGACCCATCACAGACTGTGGAACATGTGCTGACCAGATGCCCATTATACCGGCCACCACATGGTGATCGTGGGTTAATAGACCTAGACTGTGATACACTGGACTGGCTCACTGCAACGGAGCTGAAGGTCTAAGGACATAAGACAGAAGAAGAAGAAGGAGCTAAATGGCACTGAAGTAGGCAATATCCACAAATCGGTGTAGTAGTATATTCTATATATTCTGTGCTAAACTCATTTGCATAATCATTAAGATAACGTCGATGTATTAAACTTAATCAATAAAGATAGAGATCAGACCTAATGTGTGTATGCGGTACGACAACCAAATGTGCATTTGCTGCTGAGAAAGAGGAACAATAGATTAGACACAGAAGGTAATTTTAACTTTTGTTTTAGCTGCAACAGCACATTTTAAGGAACTTGTAGCCGTAAGTTTCTGCTGACCTTTAAATCTATGGGGCTAGAGCACACATTTTGAGGAAGTTGATCTTTAAGTCTCAGCAATTATAGCGAACTGCAGCTATTGTCTTGGGCAAGAAAAACACATTTTGGGGAAGCCACTGATTGTTGACGAAGCAAGAAAACTCATGATCATTGAGTTACAACAGGAAACATCTGGACGTGGGGACAGGAACCACGAGGGGCATGGGCGAGTACGCCTGGAGCCAATGAGAAGAGGACCCCTCCCTGTCTTATTCTTTTTGCTCTGTGTAACAGTTAAACCTCACTGGGCAGGGACAGTTAGGGATCAGACTTCATGCCCTGATCAACACCTGTTGTTGTTAGGGACCTCCAGTCTGGCCCAAAGCGCTTTGTAATCTTGAATAATTTACTGGTAATTGCTAAATAAAACTGATTTGTATTTAAAGCCAAAATTCTTCTCCTATTTGCTTCATCAAACGAACATGCGAGAACATCAGACAAAGCCTGTGCAGAGATAATTGGCCACATCGCAAAGGAAATGCGCTGCAAGTTTGTTTCCAATGTGAAGAGAATGCAGTCACGAGTAAGCATCACAATTGATGAAGGTACCATTCACGGCCGTGAGGATTGACCTCCCACCACACTTCGCTGGAGGGGAGAAACAAAGTTTGCCCTGCTGAGCGAGACAATGTGAAGTGGCCGTGAAGGCGCTGGTAGGAGGCACTGGAAGTCAGAGTCCTGCACAGGTCTGATTTTCAAGACCCGCACCCGCCCTGACTCGGCGACGTGCAACCCGCACCCGCCCCGCAAACCCGCACATATGGCCAATTAGTTCCGCAACCCGACCCTACCCGTCGACACAAGATCCGCGGCCCGAGCCGAACCCGCATATCCTATAATAACCATGTGCTGTGTAGACATCTCATAGTGATCACGTTACAGTGATCAACCACTTATTTCGCTCAAACAGTGTGGGATGAAATAATTTCAAGCGCAATTCAGTTAGGCAGTATGTTTAAAGTGATCATTTTGGCTTCACTTCATACATGTGAAATTAAGATCATCTATTTTAAAATGAAGGTAATTGAGAAAATACAATTTAAATGAATATATTTTGCTTATTCTCGTAATATTACGCAGCACATTTCCAGAGTTAACGTACCTATCACCTGATTCAAGCAGCTCTCCTCTCATAATTAAAAAAAACTTGATTTCAGTTATATCGTTCAACCCTCAAGGTCTTATCAGTCATCTACAATGCAAAAACACTCACTTGTTACTTGTAATATCTCTGTAACGGATGTACAGTATGTAGCAACGTACTTTCTGTCCTGTAGCCAGCAGAGCACCGCTCAACTGTTACGAACCGTCACTTGTTCTTATAATCCATCCAGGGGCTTGATAATCCATCAAGAGAACACTGTTATTTTTGGACACTTTCTAAAAATTATAAGTGATAATTTAATGTTTTATGCACTTATTTATCGACAATGAAAGAAATCGCTGGCAGCCATGTTGACTATTTCTCGTCCAATCACAAGTTGTGTTATTGCGTGGTGAACCGCGCGCAAAGAACTCAACCAATGACGGTTGCAAATAGGTGGAAGCGACCTTCAGAGAGTAAATAATGTGCAGGATAGTTATCTGAAGTTCACCGAACTAACTAAAAAGATGAGTTTTTAACTTTACACCCGCGATCCGACCCACATGTTAATTGTCCCACCCAGAACCGAACCCGGGGAAAAAATTAAGACAAAAAAACACCCGCAAATGACTGTCGGGTACCCACGGGTACCCGACCCAATGCAGGACTCTGCCAGAGGTGAGTATGATCATGAACTAGGGAGGATTTTGCCCATGAGGCTGACTAAGGCTGCTTTTCTCTTGTGAGATAGCCTCCCTGAAACTGTTCAGACCAACTATGCTGCAGTAAAAGAGAGATTGGCTTTTGGACAGAGACATTTTCTGGACTGTTTTAGAGCAAACCTCTCCGCCCGCCTCTGTGCTCCAGGGGATAGTTTGGAGGTGTATGCAGCAGATATCAGCAAGCTAGTTCAGGAAGCTTTCCCATGTTATGGTGACATTGCTCAGAGAGAGGAAAAATTTCGCAGGTTTCTGGCGGGCCTCGACCCGACCCTCAGAGCTAAATGTCACGAGCAGGAAGCTATTGATTTTGATGAAGCCCTAGTCATTGCTGGCCGATGCGAGATGACCAGAGAGGCTCTAAAGATGGACCATATCAATGCGCCAGTACGCCAGCCTCCCACTGGTAACGGAGTGGTGGCAATGGTGCACTCCATATATGATGGAGGTGGTTTGCACAGAGCCATGGACAGGCTTACTGAGGACATGAGAGAGATGAGGATGGAAATGAAATGAATGGCAGAGGAAAACAACATACTGAGATCCAGTGGCTGGAAGGAGGAATGGAAAACATCCCATACAGCACGTGGAGGTCAGTGTTTGTGTGTTTGTGGGGACCAGGGTTGCCAGTCACGTCGCTCATGGGGTGAACAGAGGGGACATTCACCTGATTGTGACTGGCGCGACCGGGGAACAGAGAGGAACCCTGGGGGAAGACAGAATGATTGGGTGCCTTACGACAATCGAGCCCGCTCTCCAAATTGGTGGAGCCCTAAACCTGCCAGGGGACACTTTAATGATGAAGCACCGAGACAGCGAGGAGTGCACTTTCTCTCTTCCAGGAGGAAGGACCAAACGAATCAGTCGGGAAAAGAGATGTAGCTGATGTTGCGGCCCAAACGCCAGCTACAGCACCTATGGGCCCTCGGAAGTGAGAAAGGTTAATCTCGCCAACAGATACGGTACTGATACAGCGGCAGCAGACCTTATATGTGAGGGGAAGCATTGGAGGGACTGAAACCAACATATTAGTGGATTCAGGAGCGCCAGAGTCATTCATCAGTGCTGATTTCCGTATGCCTGTGTAGGATGATTAGGGCTACATTAATTAATTACCTAAGCTCAGATCCGGCTAATGATGAATAGAAATCAGATTGATTTTTAACAACATGAATTCTTCGAATTGGGGGCACCACCTATAGAAATCATAGGAACATTAAATAGCCGGGAATCATGAATTTAGGTAATGACTCATTTTATAAACCAATCTCACTCAAAAGGCAGCGTGATTTCTTATCTCGCAAATCCAGAGACCAATGGGTTAATGACACATTCATCACATGAGGCAGACTCTTATAAAGTTGAAAGGTTTATTCAGAATTCTACCTACGATTAACTAATAAAAGGACAAACAATTGATAAAACACATGAGGAAGCGAGAGTGTGCGACTAATATCAACCATGATGAACGACAGTTAGTTGATTTATCTAGGCTAGTCTTTCCTGAAAAAACAACACAATGGCACCGGCGCTGATGTGGAAACATGCAGAACCTGTCTCATTGTTCTCCGGCATCCGGGGAGCAGAGCAGCGGGTTATGGTGTTGTGATGGAGTCAAGGGGTCCCCCGTCTCCTCTGTATCAGCGGCAGACGGGACTGCCGTTAGTCTCTCAGAGTCTTTTCCGGGCAAAATATTCAGACTCCTTCTGAATATTAGGGTCCGGTTCAAAGAAGCGATGGTCCGGGATCGGGACGGGGTTCTGACAGAGTCCCGGTCTTGTGTTTGTAGCTTGTTAGCTTGTAGTTGGCTGTGGTGAGCGTAGGGCTAACTGTTGTTAGCATGTAGCTTGTCCCGCTAGCTTGTAGCTTGTTGCTAGTGAAGAGAGTCACAGAAACCACTTCTTATCTGCTCTGGAGTCGGTTCGGCGGAAGTGGCAGCAGTCAAAGGTGTCCGCAGGGTCCTAGAGACCTACACTCAAAGTTCCGGTCTCGCCCAGCTGGGCGACATAGCTCACCGCTGGTCAGATGGACAAAAAGCCGGTAGAAAGGGCGGCGCTCGCTTTTATCCCCTGCAGGTGGAGCCGGGGATAGCCAATGGTCAGAGTCCTGGAGGGAGAAAGTCCTGCCTTGCTAAGCTCACTGACTGAATCACAGAATGTTATAAACTTTGATACACAATCTCTAAACCAGATTTGGAGTTCAGACTATTAAACTACACGTTATTTCGAGCATTTTGATATGAAACACAACATACACACTCAGCTCCTCTGTGGATTAAACATGGAATTAATAGCATTAGTTGTGCAATTAAAACATGGTTTATGCATGGGTAATGATTAATATCGTGTAATTAATATCATATAAACAAGATTACGTTCATAGATGCTTAAAATATATTTAAAATCAGTGAAAAAACCAAAGGGGTTCGAGCAGTCCTTTGTCTGTATCTTGCAGAGAACAGGCAACGTCCGTCTTACAACTTGGAATGTGGGGGGCCCCTTCCTTTCTATTGGGGAGGGGCGCCGTCGAATCCAGCTCTGTGCTCCCTGCACAGATAAGGGCAACAGAAGGGTGAAAAGGGGGGGGGGAGCTCTCCGGTAGTCCGTTGGTGATGGTTTGAAGCACTACAAATACACATTTTTACAATAAAGCTAACCAACCAGACCCCTCCACCTCCCTCTCCGCCCACCTCTGCAACCAGGTACCAAGTGAAGCATTTAAGAGGGGGACAGGAATGGAAGATAGAAGGCAAGATGGTTAACAATATATACAGAGCCTATCTAGTCCACTGGAGTCGAACAGGGCACGGATAGTGAGTAGACCTCACGCGCACGAGCTGACAAGGGCACCTGCCAGTACCCTTTCAATAGATCAAATTTACTCACAAATTTCACTGCTCCGACTTGATCTATACAGTCTTCCATTCGTGGTAACGGGTAAGAATCTGGTTTAGTGACTTTATCTACTTTGCGATAATCTGTATAGAATCTGGGTGACTTGTCAGATTTTTCTACCAGCAAACATGGCGATGCCCAGCTCGAAGATGACGGTACTGCTACGTCATTTTCCAGCATGTACTTAACTTCAGATGTTAACACTTTCAGTTTTTCAGGGGCACACCTATAGAAACGCTGTCTAATTGGTGCACTGTCACCCACGTCAATATCATGTTCCATCAAATGTGTCCGTGAAGTAGTGTCCCTAAACAGAATGGGATACTGCTCAATCAAAGCCACAAGTTCACCGTTCTGAGACTCAGGCTGAACAACCCCTCCAATCTGCACAATGTCTCTGAGTTCTTCAGCCTACCACAAACTACTGGCTCATCAGGCACTCTGACATCCTCCTGGTTGTCCCACCCCCCAGGCTGAGCCACCAGACCTGGAGAGATAGAATCAACAGCAAAAACAGGACTAACCTTTAAATTCTGCATGTTATCAGATAGTAGATGCACCACGAGAATAGTAGGGCTTCAGCTAATTTACATGACACAGACAAGAAGTTTTTCTCCGGCTTGGAGTAGCAATATAATAATTTAGCTCTAACACCTGTCGTTCCACAATGTACGGGCCAGTAAATTTCACCTGAAATGGTGAACCAACTATTGGGGTTAGGGCCAGAACCTGATCTCCCGGGCTGAATTCACGGCGTTCAGTCCGGCGATCATACAGCCTTTTCTGTTTGGACTGAGCACCTTCCAAATTTTCACGTGCCTTCTCCACCGCTGTACACAAACGATGACGGAACCCATTCACATACTGGATCAGATTTTCAGGGGGATCAACCTCTTTCAAATTATCACGAAGAACGGCTAACGGACCGCGCACCGTATGACCGAAAAGAAGATCGTTGCTTTCCTGCATGACCTCTCTGGCTGACAACATCAGCCAAGGCAAACCCTCTTCCCAATCTCTCCCTATCTCTGTACAATAACCCCCAGATTTATCAAGCAAATTAGCGGTTACTAATAAGCGGGTACTAATTTGCGTGTGTATTGCGCGTATGGTTGATGGGCGTTTTGCGGGCGATTTACTAAGATTGCTCCTTGATTGTTTGCGTGTGCAAACGTGGTGGAGACGCCCATATTTAAATGAGTTTAATGCGCCGTAGAGAGTTT
>CABFOR010043957.1:4865-18008 GCA_900660295.1 Diretmus argenteus | reverse complement strand
TGCTTGTCAGAGTTTGACACCAGCAGGTTCTATTTCCCTCCATCTCTGTGATCTTATGGTTTAGTGGAAAGATACGTGATAGCACCAGCCAATAGATGTACAGTTAGTTTAAGAAACCACACATGGTCAGAATGGCAACATCAATTCATCTGTTTGAATACAAGGAGTGCTCCATTTGTCTTATCTTGGAAGTGTTGTGTCTACTGGTGCAGCTGTTTAAGGGTCATGAAAGATAAATCAAGCAGCTGTAGCGTAATAAGGTACCAGCGTTATAATCCGTACATTTTAGGGGAAAAGGAAATAGGGAAATTTAGATGGGTATGGTTATACGCGGTTTTCGATTATCTATCGTTGTCTTTATATGTCTATAATGGATTTAACAGTGATAAATCATATAATCAGGGCACTACCCTGTAAAACAGGGAAATTTGATAGCCAAAGTAAATATAATAAATCAATTCAGTCTTAACCTAAAGGGAACGGGATTTTCTTGACTCATAAACAGTGACATAAACAGCATATAAAATACAAAGGTGACAGTTCACCTGTTCAGATTAGCGAGATTACATCCGGATATGCTTTTATACATCTAAATAATGAAACAGGATATGACTCTGTGTTCTTCTCTGTGGGACTGTGTGTGTGTGTGGCTGCAACAACATGACCATAAATTCTTTCAGTAGATTGCGAGGGTATTGTTTAGATGTAATTCTGAGATGTTCTGATGCGATTGTTCCATTCCAAACCTTACAATTGGTTTCTTCCAATTGACTTATTTGAGCAGTATTTTCCTGTGGGATTACATGTGAATATACATTTTTAATACATTTGTCTCTGGTCCTTTTGGGCTCTCGTTCCTGTGGGAAGTGAGAGCTGCTGGTCTCCTTATCAGGAGTAAAATCACTTCTTTGGTTGGGGGTCTCACAGAATTGTTGATAGTTTGTCATTCGATAGTTGTATCAATGTTCAGACACTATCCATACCTTACTTTGTGGAGACGAGGACCTCGTCCTCACTTCAGGAACGCCTCCACTCCAGTCTCTTTCAGGGGGTTGAGGGCTGGTGGCCTCAACATGGCATACAACAAGCAGATTGCATTCCATCTTATATGTGTGGATAATAATTCTGCAGTCCTTGTTGCATGTCGAGGTTGTACACGCTACACAGCAGTTAAAGTAATGATCTCGAACATTTTCATATTAATAAATATCTGTTTTGCTACCCTCTGAACTAACTAACTAACTAACTAACTAACTAACTAACTAACTAACTAATTTCTAAACACCTGGTGTCAGGTAGGTCTTTCCTGGGAAAAATCCTCTGGTGCACAGGAAGTGATGGTGCACGGTTTCCAGTTTCCTGCCGCAGAACTGGGTAGTTAGCATGAGCAGCGATAGCCACCATGGCTGAACAGACAAAGAAAAAAGCGCCACCTACAGGAACTCAAACTTCACCAACAGAAAAAGGACTTTGCAGTGCTGAACACTGTTTGATTGACAGGTGATGTCTGGGAAGTGCAGTGCTGAAACACAGCAAAGAGGCTGAGCACCCAAAATATCGCCACAATAAAAAATAATCAAGACAAGACAAGAATCATGGGAATTACCTTTGTCTATTAGGAATACACTCACTAACCGAGACACAAACAGTCACTCATACACGTACGCATGACACATTAACAGGCATACCAACACACGCACACACCCACACACACACTTACTTACTTACTTATGGTTGTCCATCGAATCCGATGATGACGTCCACTTATGACTTTATCGGTGTGTTCTCTGATGGCTGTAGAGTCCGATCCTGGAACTACAGACTATTGCAGGTTGGGCATGGGAAGTTGCAGTGGTAGTAGTGCTGGCATCTCTGGGTAAGTTCCTCCTGAGTCTCCGTTGTTCCCTTCTGGCAGTCCTCTCTCCTTCCAGCTGAGTTCTGGCTTGGCATTGCTGCCGCCAGAGATCACGGTCATCAGCAGCGGCCTCAAGGTCCTCTGGCCTGATGTTGCACTTCCTCAGTGAGGTCTTCAGTTGGTCCTTTTACCTCTTCTTTGGTCCTCCTGCCATACGCTGACCACAGTGTAACTGGCCATACAGCACTCTGCGGGGGAGCCGGTCTTGGGGCATTCGGACCACATGGCCGAACCAGCGCAGTTGGTGCTGAGTGATCGTGGCCTCTTTACTTCTGCAGTTGGTCTTTGCTAGTATCTCAGTGTGAGGCACACGATCCTGCCAGGTAAGCCCGAGGATACGCTGCAGGCATCCTATGTGGAAGCGTTCCAGAGACTTTATGTGGCGGCTGTATGTGACCCATGCTTCACAGCTGTAGAGGAGGGTGGTGATACAGACAGCTTGGTAGACCGCAACCTTGGTGTGCAGATGGAGGCTGTTATTCTGGAACTTCCGGTGCCGCAGTCTCCGAAAGGCAGCTGATGCTTGCCTGATCCGGTTTTGGACCTCTTGATCCACACAGAGCGCGCGCACACACACACACACACACACACACACACACCGTCACAAAGAGATACTTCTAACTTCCAATGGAAAGTACAAAGTCAGTTGCATTGAAACTGAACAGACAAAGGCCTACTTTTATCAAGCTGTGTTGACATCTCAACTGATGGATTTTCTCTAAAAACAATGTAGACAATTGGTTGCATTGAAACCTCTATTGTCGGTAACTTTCCTTTTACAGTCCCCTAATTAGTATTTAGTAATATTTAGTATTTAGTGATATGGGGATTTAGTAACTGTACTGTAAAAGGAAGCCTTGTTTTTTCCATATTCTTACCAGGCTCTTAACATATCCTTTGTAATAGAATATTCCATTGTCCATGCAATTAAAATGAACTTGTACCACATATTTTCCACAACATTACTAAGTAAAAGATGACAATTTACTCAGTAAGTCAGCTGAAACTGTTTGTTTCCATGGTTTTACCATGTTCTTAAAGGGTAGCTTCAGGATTTTTGAACCTGGATCCTTATTTATTTATTCTATTTCCTTCAGATATCCAAAATGACCATAATATTCAAAACATATTAAAAAAATACAAACACAAATAATTAAATAAAAATAATAACACTAATAAAAAGAAAACAAACAAACAAAACAAACAAACAATAAAGAAAAAACAAGAATTGTATACATGAATATACACTAGTAACAGATAGCGCAACAAAAGCAGGTACGGTATATGTAGATAACAGATACCAGTAAAATAAAATTTGTAACAAGCAAAATTAGCTGAGAGATTTAGAAGAAAAAAATTAAAAAAATTACCTTCTGCTTTTCCTACTCCTTCCCCCCTATGATATACTATAATATAATAAAATATAATACAACTATAAACAATACAATATAGTATAATATAGTTAGTCTAGTGCCTTGTATGCCTTGTATTATTTCCTTCAGAAATCCAAAACAAAAACAAAACAAATACAAGGCTTTTAAATATATTTCCTGCTTCAATTCTGATGCTTGACGTCGAAACGTAAATAAACTGACGGGGAGCTTCTAACTACAGTTAGCGGACTCTATTTTCCTTTCTAGTTTGTATATTTTTTGTCCAGCACCTCCTTTTGTGAGTGGATGTGCGCATCCTACCTTCCTTCTTATTTCCTTTTAAATATATTGAACCTGGATCCTGTGTGTCAAAGTGACTAATGGGGACAACAGTTTTTGAAATTGGTCCAGTATTGAGTGAGCTGTTAGCCACGAAACCGGCTGCAATGTAACCCTATGGAAAAACATTGCGCCCCATCAATGTACGTCCTCTAAAAGTGTTAGTTTTTGCCACTGTCAGGCTCAGATTGTTATTAGAAGTGTCTGACAACATAGATACCACTAAGCTACGCTTTCTGTACTGCAACACAACAAACTGTTGCCTGCATTCGTCTCTGCAACATCACTGACAGAGCGGTGACCGACTGCCGGTGTGGACACACGGACAGCCGAAAACAGCGTTTCCTGCGGTGCCGACAGCCTGGCCCACATCTCATTATAAGGGTGTTTTCACGTGTAGTCCTTTCTAAACAAATCAAACTCACTCCTCTTAAAGTGGACCAAAAGAAAAGGAACTCAGTTGTTTTTGTGTTCACATTGTCAATTCATTTGAAAGAGGACTCAGTTCTCTTTCTGGTCCACCTCAGCTCTGATGTGGCCTCAGACCTCTTTCTGTTCACACTATAGTTCCTCCTGAACTCTGTCATACAGCGCACCATAGGCGTGCTGGCAGGCTGCTGCATGTGCTTGGACACGGCTGGTGGAAGGCTCCTGTATACACCTGAAAATGTATGAAATTTATAGCTACACATTCCTGTTTAGCCCAAGACCTGAAAGCATCAGTCATACCCATTTCATGTTTCCTGCACTAGTCAAGAACTATTTGATCACTGAATGCACATGCTTTTCCTGAACACTGCAAATTGTCTGATGTAATTTGCTGTCTGTCTGTTCTTCTTTGTGAAACTTTTTTATGGTTATATGAAACTTGTTATGCTGCTGTCTTGGCCAGGACTCCCTTGTAAAAGAGATTCTGAATCTCAATGGGAATATTCCTGGTTAAATAAATGTAAATGCAGTCTGAGATTTAACTATTCTTATCCATTTTCTATAACAGGTGTGTACAATAACCATGGCCTGCTGTGTCTTGCATAACTTCTCTAATAAACGCGGTGTGCCCCTCTTGGTTCTGCCACCTCCACTGGACATGCCACAGTTTTGGAAGTAAGTAGGCCTACAGTATGTAACTGAACATACACACACGAGACAAACTCAAATTCATTTTTTATTCAGAGCTGAAGAGATTTATTTCGGGGTGCTGGACATTTCTGCTGGTGTGGCTACAATTTGGCCAATCATTTGCTGATTTTCCAGGATGGCGGCAGACAACACCTCCACCCGTGTTAGTCAAGTGGTGGTTGATGGTCTCCTCTGGCTAGCAGTGGCAGAATCTTGGGCAGGGTCCTGCGGAGCCTGTGGCAGAGGCACTGTGACCGACCATTATTGTGCCTGACCTAATAAATTGCATCAGAATTATTTCACAGTTGTCCTTATTTATAACAATACAATATTATCAAGCTTGTAATGGGTTTATCACATGCACTGAACACCTTAATATTTTATATAGTCTTACCATACAAGATGCAGCCTGCATTTGATCTGTCTCCAATTCAAGTGCCGACTGGACGCCCGGCATTGAGGCCCTGATCCTCTGATCCATGTCGGACAGCTCCACAGAGCCATGCCCTCCTCCCCTGGCTGATAAACTGCACCTTCCTCTTGTGATTCGTGTTTTGCAGTCTAAGTTCATGTTGAACCACTTTATTTTCACCTCCGTATCTGTGCTCTGTTCTGACGGCACCGCGTGGACTGCATCGGTTATTCCCTGCCATGCTTTATTTTTTATCAGTTCCCGTGACGCCACTGCTTAAACTCTGGAAAATGACTTTTTTTTCTTATCCACGGATGAAAGCAAAACTTCTATTTCGGTCTCAGCAAAGTTCCTCTTTTTCCCTCTTTTCGCCATGTTTTTTTTTTGGCACATGGCCCTTGAGTCTGCATGCCTTTTATAGTGTTTAACAGGCATTTACCTATGCAAATTCCAAGCGCATCCAACGTACAATTGGCTCATCATCTGATACACCTGTTCTCCAAACAAATCAAGGCTTCCCGCATGTGGTGTTTTAGTACGCACATACGCTATAATAAGTAACCCATCACCCATATCTACTATATTATTCTGGATTCAGAGTTATTCAGGAACTTCTCGTTAATGATTCATTAATGATCAGGTCGTTCCTCACTCGTTCTTTAGTAACTACACACATTTTTGTGTACCGCATAAAGTGTTACTGCACATCTCATTTAATGTGACAGTCTCCTGCTGTGAAACTCACGATCCCACAGCAGTGGTGTCCAATTATGTACATGCAGGCTTTCCTTCCCGGTTTGCAGCTGATTCCACTGATCAGCACACCTGAGGGAACTAATCAGTGAAATCACCTGCTGATGTCTTGATACTGTTGGCCCTCCATCGCACGTGATTGAAGACCACTGGCCTACAGTATGCTTCACACTGCTTCTTCTGGACTTAGGCCCCAACCACACGAGTGTGGATATTTAAATATCTAGATGTTTGAGTACTCCGGATAAATAAATATCTCTGACCACACTAGTGGATTCACTCAAATATCTCTGCCCACACGTAGATCAAAAAATCTGATCCGATCCGATGTGGCTCATTGAATATTCATAATAAAGCTACTTGATTGGTCAATGAAACGTAGCTGCGTGATGCGTTCATTTTGTTGTCCGGAAGCTATGTAACGTTGCTATGTGGACAGATGACGAAGTCGAGTTGCTACTTCACATCATATTAAACTACAAAAGCACCAAAGCCCAAGAAAGTATCGACTGGGAATCTGTATACACGAAATATGCGGACATCACCGACGAGTTTCACGCACAATATCGTTGTTTTGTTTGGACTTGTTTGGGCTTTATCTGTCATGCGCGAACAGTGCGTACGTCACTGGATTTTTAGATATGCGGAGAATATCAACCACACCAATCCACTGAATCGGATATTTTCCAATTTCTCCACTTCTTTATCCGGTTTCAGATGTGTGCGGATATCTGGGGGAAAATCTAGAGTTCGTGTGGTTTGGAGGCCGAATCGGACAGAAATGTATGCCAGTCCTAAATATATCCACACTCGTGTGGTTGGGGCCTTAGACTGACTTCTTCTGGTATAGAAGTCATGCAGTTTTTGATGTAAATACGGTATGTATATTGATTGAAATCAAGGATGCATGACCAGATGCCAAAGTAAATGGACTGTAAATGGACTGTATTTATATAGCGCTTTTCTAGTCTTCTAGAGACCACTCAAAGCGCTTTTACAATTCATACACTTCTCATTTTACCCATTCACTCTCACATACATACACCAACGGCGGTGGCAACCATGCAAGGCACCAACCTGCTCGTCGGGAGCAGTGAGGGGTTCAGTGTCTTGCTCAAGGACACTTCGAACAAGTAAAGCTTGTTCATGAAAAAACGTCCCTTGGGGCAGCATAACCCCTGGACCCCCCCTCCTCGATGTTTCTTTCTTCATTTCTCGACTCAATGTGCTCGTGGAAAACACTGGTAACGGATCTTATGACTTATGACGAAACAAACGATAACCTGTTATGTTTCATATTGAAGTAGACGTCACTTTCGGAGGGGTAGAGTGATAAGAGGGTAGCCATCCAACAACAACAAATCTTTCTTTTGCACCCAGTCATAAGAAAGGTGTATCTTTCTCCTCTAAAACACTAATGGCTACAGCTGTTTTACATAAAAGTTGAGGTCGAATAAAAAGTTTCAGTCATTAGATTTTTTGGGAGGATGACAAAGATAAAGGGAGATGAAGACATATTGAGAAAGACAGTGAGATGGAGCAGATTTGACTAGGAAGAAACAAAAAGAAATGGAGAAAGGGGATGAGAAAGAGACAGTAGGATAAAATGAGAGAGATGGGAGAGATGAACTGTGAAAGAAACTCTGGGGGGGGATTCTGGGACGAGAAGAAAGAGGAATCTGGGATCTTACAGGTCCATACAACTCGGAGAGAACTTGTTATCAAGGCCTCTTTGAAGTTTAATGGGTATTAAAAGACCAGTGAACATTCCCAGAAAGGCTTTGACAGTGTTAGTGCTTAGACATCATCCCTGCCTCTGTCCAATTTCACACAGTTACTTAAGTTCTCACTCCAACCGTTGTTAGCGTGAATTACAGTAAGTGTATGGCTAGCACATTTTCTTTGTCAAGGATGTTTAAGGTTACACATAGAACTAAAATGTGTTCAGCAGATTGTGCAAATTCGTGAATGTGTTTGTTAGTTATGTACCTTTTTTGTGATAAAGAAATCTTGTAAAACCAACTTTTTGAGATATACTGCTCAAAAACAGACTAGAAACGAACAAATGAACAAACAGTCTTTCTTGGCCCATGACCAACCTTTCCACAGAATTTTGTGAAAATCTGTAAATCTTTTTGGTAGTTGTGCACCTTTTTGTGGCAGGCCACGCTCCCTTTGACTCATGACCAACCTGTCCAAAAATGTTGTGCAAATCCGTGAATCCATTCAGCAGTTATGCGCATTTTTGTGACATGCCACGTCCGTTCCCACACCCCCTTTGGGCCAATTGGCGTGGACATTGCATCAGCTTTTTGTTGGCTCATGACCAACCTGTCAAAAAATCGTGCAAGTCCCTTATGGCAGTTATGCGAATTACTTGACTGAACTCAGCACTGTTTTAAACTACAACAGTAGGTTTATAGGTTGATAATCAACTTGTTTATTCACACTTTCTCACACACACAAACACACACACACAAACACACACACACACACACACACACACACACCTTCTCTCATGACCACTCAGTTATCTCTCCTCCGTTCCTCTCTCTTTATCTCTGACCTCAGCTGTCACATTATCACAGGAATGGAGGAGAAATTGTGTCCATGTGCTGGAGAATGAAAATGGTTCTTTGTGATTATATGTCCAAGGGGCTCTTTAACTTAGGGTGGGAAACAGATGATAATTTTACTCTCTCAGCCTGCGACCCAGGTTCACTAAAATATATCGGTACCTTTCGTTATGTAGGGAATATCTATCTATTAATACTGTAGGCCCTAGAGCTGCAACAATTAGTCGATTAGTTGTCAACTATTAAATGAATCAGTCATTTTTTAAGAACAAATGTCCAGATTCTCTGATTTCAGCTTCTCAAATGTGAATATGTTCTGGTTTATTTAGTCCTCTATGACAGTTAACTGAATATCTTTGGGTTGTGGACATTTGAGGACGTCACATTGGACTTTGGGAAACACTGATCAACAATATTCACCATTTTCTGACATTTTCTGGACCAAACAACTAATCGATGAATTGAGAAAATGATCGACAGATTAATCGGTAATGAAAATAATCTTTCGTTGCAGCCGTAATACGCCCACAGGCAACTAAACACGCATAACATCACACAACTTTCTTACCTCAAAAGAACCAAAGTCAATACAAGGTTTTCTGTCTCTGGTTTCGAAGAATGGGAAATTTATATAACCAATTTATAAAAATACAGAGTTCACATAAAAATAGATGTAAAAGTACAACGTGAAATAAAACAAAAAAACGATGGCACAGAGGAAATAAGCAGAGATTTAAGAGATGATAGTGATTTAGCGAGTGTGATTTCCTTGGGCTGGTTGTTCCTCGGGCCCCAGATGGCAAATAACTGGTCGTCTTTGGTCTTATGTCTAGACGGAGGAATTGTCAGGAGAGTCTTTCCAGACGATCACAGGCTGTGTTCTGTAGAATTACCGTAGAGAACTTTTGACTGTGGCTGACAAAACTGCTTTTTTTAAATGATATATATCTGCTTTGCCCGACGTCTTATTATGTAAAGTTGATAACAGTTCAACTTTTTAGAGGAACACCCTGTGACATGCCCTCTAATCGCAATCAAGAAGTGTCGGTGTTCCACAGTATCAGCTGATAGTTCAGGATGCAAATGTTGTACTGGTAGAAAAAGTTCAGAGTTGTTTTTACTGCCATGAAGAGTCAGAAAGGGAGTACAGTACGTCGGTGTTTTCAAAATGACTCCAGCTAATTTCTCCATGATGAGAGCCGCTTTCTTACAGCTGAAGCGTACTGCAACGTACTGTAACAGCAAACTAGATTCCTTATCGAAGTGCAGCAACACTTTTGATCTCGTCTTTCTTTTGCCAGAAAGAAGAGATCAAACTCACACACTCTGCTCCCCCGAACTCATTACGCCTGACGCTCATTCTCACACACAGCAGACCAGGGAAGAATAGAGGATTGATAATGGAAATCAATAAGGCGTGCGTGGTTCAAACACAGTTGTGAAAACATTGGACCTGTTTGGTGGCACAGCCGAGGATAATTAGTGGTTGCCGACCTGACTTAATGATGGGTGTTATAAAATTCATATCCTGATCACAAGGGTTATATAAGAATATATTTCAAGATACTGCTCATCATATACAAGACCCTACCTGGCCTCGTTCCTTCATACATTTCCGAACTTTTGCAACCGTACTACACTTTAGGCTACTCAGATCTTCTCCGACCAAGGTCTTTTATGTATACCTCGCTCCCTCCACGAATCCGAGGGTGAGTGTGCTGCAGGTGAGCAGGCTTATACAGTAGATGCACAGTAGACAGATAAACGGCCTCGTTTATTGAACGCTGCGAGCTCCTACTGTGTTTCAACAGTATTTTATAGTGCACAGGTAGACAGGAAAACTGTACCAACCGCTACAGGACGAGAGTGCGGCCCTGAAACAGAGCCAGTGAAACTTTTAAGCCCCAAAGTTTGAGGTCAATCTGGTCAACAAACAAACGCCATGCAGCTTCTTTGTTTGCTCGGCGCTTCGAACGTTTGATATGTTGTCTGCGTTTGGATCTAATCTAATTGGGAGTACACATTGTGCTGCGAAGTGTGATCATTTTAAAGAGTAAAGCAGCTTTGCACATCGCTGTTTTGGATAAACAACAATATGCAATATGTGTATGCTTTTGATTATGTAGACTTTGATCATTTCGGCAAGAGAAAACTCCATTACTGTTGTCAGATTGGGCTTCTCTCTGGAGTGGGAGAACAGAGCAATGTGCAACGTCAGGCAGTTGTCAATCAAGCTACAGCACTATAGCAGGAATTTTCCCCCCCCCGTGGGTGGAACATTTCATTTGACAAATAAAATGATTATTTATTGAGACTTTATAACATAGATCTATTGGCATTTGGAAATCTAGCCTGAATTTTGAGAAAAAGCACATCAAGGTATTCACAACATAGTTGTGGTAAAGAGTCCCATGTATTCCTGCTTAAATGGCTCCTCAAATAAGGTCTGATCTTGATCTAAGTCATACAAATAAATAAACAATGTGATATTAACACACAAAACATTTTACTTTTACATGTTTTTGTTGTTGTTAAAACAGCTTAGATTGGGAACCAAAGGGTCCCTTTAGTTGCTGATCAGACCTGCAGAACGATTAGGAGGCATTTTGGACCGTTCCTTACAGAACTGGTTCAGTTCATTGATTTGCTTCACGTCATTCACATTTCAAGAGGGTTACGGTCAGAATTCTGACTCAGCCGTTCCAAAAATATTCATTTCCCTCGTTTTAAGCCATTCTGTAGATTTGCTTCTGACCCTTTTTGACTTTGATAGTCTCCTGATAAACAATTTAATTTCATTCTTCCCTCAGTGATTTGAAGACGTCCAGGCCCTGAGGCGACGAAGCCCCAGACGATGACGCTCCATCCATCATGCTTCACGGCTGGAATGAGGTTTTGCTGTTGGTATGCAGTGTATTTTCTCCTCGTTACAGCGTCGTCTCCTTTTGCCAAAAAACATTTGTCTCATCTGTCCACAGAAGCATCGTTCCAGGAGCTTTGTGGAACATCCAGGTGGTCTTTGGCAAATTCAAGAAAGGCAGACATGTTTTTTGTGGAGATCATTGGTTTCATCATTGGTTTACTGCCATGAACACAACTGTTTAGTGTTTTTATTGTGGACTCGTGGATACAGGCGTTAGAAAGGTAAAGTCACCTTAGCAGGGTCTTAAAAAGTCTTAAATTCACAATTCTCAATAAAAGGTATTAAGAAGTCTTGAAATGTAATGTTCATAGGTCTTAAATATTTTGTGGGTCTGTCAGGAGATTAAATAATCTGGAATAACATGTCACATGTTTTTTTTTTGGAAGACAAAGTAGTTATGACCTTAATGTTAATAAATTCTAAGACTTTTAAAATAATTATATTTACCTAGATATCAATCAATCAATCAATCACATTTTATTTGTATAGCCCTTAATCACCATTACAGTCTCAAAGGGCTTCACAATGCCCAAAGTTTGACACAGCACCCCCCAACCTTAGACCCTCAGCAAAGGACAAGGAAAAACTCCCACAAACAAAGTCATCAAAGTCAATATCACTACTTGTTTTTCTAGTATGGCAGTGAAATTGGTATTAAATTGCATTCAAAGTGGTCTTAAAAAGTCTTAAATTGAACTTGTTGAAACCTGCAGATACCCTGCTTACCCCAAGGCTCCACCGGGCACGTATGTGTCACGTCGTGCCGTAAGGACACGCTCCCATTCTAATCAACGTGACTGGCTGACGCACAGCAAAATCCTAAATTAGACTATTTTTACGTGCGTCGACGCGTCGCTCTACACTAGAATCAATGAAAATACATGCTTTTGTGTGTGTTTTTGAACTTTAAGTACATATGCGTGTATTAAATCATTTCTAGATTAGTAGTTGTAGTTGCATGTTGCAGGGGGAAAGCTGCCGTCTTGTCACATTTGTTGAGATCACTGCCAATAAAGATATTTTGCATTTCTGCATTCAATTGCATTGTATTTCCCCAACCATTGTTTCGCTGTGTGTGTGTCTCTGTGTGTGTGTAGAGACACAGAGTGATAAAACCCAACATTGTTTTGACAATACGTCGGGTTTTATCGCCATGTGTGTCTCCCCACACACACACACAGAGACACACACACATCGAAAAAACCTGTTTTGATATTGTTTGCGGAGCCATTATGTTGCAATAACCTCATTCTTGTTGGGCTTCTACGCGCCACGGATGTGTCCAGTGGAGCTCTTTAAACAAGCTACATTATGTAATGTGACGCAACACGACGTGACGCATTGGGTTAGGGGTTGTCACCTCCTTGACCAGTACGTGTCGTGCTCTGGTTGGATGTCCATTCCTACGGAGAGCAACAATGGCATTCAATTTTCTCCATTTGTATTCAATCTGACTGTGATGGAAATGCTTTTGTTGCCTTTTCCAGCCTCAACAACTCTTCTCTCTGGAGGTCCTCTTAAGGTTCTTTCCCCTTCAACAGATCTGTCCTTTTTAGAGCAGACTCTGTTGGTAACTCTGTCGGAAGGGTCTCGTCTGACCTGTCTCGGGTAGTCGGCAATAACCAAATGAAGCGAACATTAATGTTTTCCCAACCGCAAAGGTCAAAGTGTCATTTAAGAGTTGACACGCTAAAGAAAACACACAGACACTCTCATAGACTCATGATCTGGCT
>CABFOR010043906.1:0-10323 GCA_900660295.1 Diretmus argenteus | reverse complement strand
TGCACCCCTCCTACTTCAAAGCGCAGTAATTGTGCTGGAGCCGGTAATTATAGTGTGCCTAATCAATTGGAAGATTTAGTAAAGGGTTGAATCTGGGGAATGACGCAGGTAGACACAATTTGGGGGATTCAGCTATGCAAGTTTCCGCGCGCTTCACCAAGATTTATAGAGTGCTGCTATGTTTTCACCCTGAACAAGATGATGAGTGCCAATGTCTGTATTCAGTCACGCATCTTCATCTGTAGGTATTTAATTCATTAAAGGAAACATCTATTCTCGGATACTCTTACACTCTTACATCTCTCTATGATCGTGACGTTTTCAAGAGAAGTACTTATTTTTTCTTTATTTTGATTGTATTTTGGATTGTTTCGTTGAGATGTGATGTTTTAATGTCTATAATGTGATGATTGTGTTCTCTTGTCTTTTGTGGACCAAAGGAAGAATAGTTGCTATTGCGGTAACAACTAATGATGATCCTAAATAAACATAAACATAAAAATCAATGCACTCCAGGAGTTATTTTGTGATTAACAGTTGTAGTTTACTTTTACTTTTCATATTTCTACTTCAGTTAGTGATTTCCTACATTACCCAGAATGCCTTTCAACAACTTCCACAGAAGGGGCATGAACATGTTGCTTTCAATCAACTGGGATGGTGGACATATGGACTTATAAATTTAGCCAACGAGTGAACTTTGGGTCAGCCACACCCTTAACTCAAAATACAACATGTCTTGTGGCATTGTGGTCTAAAGAGAAGCCCTTTCTCTTTGATTCTGAAGGACTGACCCCGGTTTTGTTATCAAACTCCATTTGTAGCTGTGCTGTTATCTACACTTAGACAGCTATCCACAGGAATAAGAGCAATACATCACCAGACAATGCAGGCACATTGACAATAGCTGAGATCAGGGTGTCCATTAGGGCACTGGTTCTCAACGTGGGGTCCGGGGACCACCAGAGGTCCTTGAGGGCGTCCCAGGGGGTCCCCAGCAAACTGATGAATTGTTAAACTCCAGCATTATTTCACTTACAAGAAGTTAAAACAATCAGATAATGTAGAAGAATAACTGTTCTGATCCTAGTGTCTCTGTTATCTCTCTACCTACAATACAGACACTGAGTTCTGGATAAAATCCCGTCTAACAATAAAACTCTCAAAAAAAGTCTCATCAGATTGTGACCCAAATGTGGACTAAAGTTGCGGTCCTTGATATGAAAAAGGTTGAGAATCACTGCATTAGGGTGCATTTTTCCTTTGTATGAAAATGGTGTGTAGATTTTGCCATTTATGCTTTGAGAGGTTTAAATGACTACATATTGAAAACTGACCTATCTGAGTATATCTTCTTTCTGTGCATCCTCCCTTAGGAGCTCAGCTTTACTGGCCGAGTCAGGGAGGAAACTCAGCTGGAGCAGTGTGATGATGCAACAAATCTTGACTAGCAACACATTACTGTAATTGCAATTCTACTAACATTGTTGACAACTATATTATGGCAACTCAGTATGAGCAGTGTAGCTGTTGATAGATTCACCTCATTCATCTCTATTACAGTCATCACAGCAGCCAGACTCCATCTTGTTCTTCTTAATAGATCATCAGCACTTTCACAAACAAGTGTGACAAATATATGTGATTGCAATATTAGGGTGTGATTACACACACGCACACACACACACACACACAAGTGCAAACATTTACACACACAGATTTCCATAAACATCCTCTGTTTTAGACCTCTTTGTTGTACCTTATGTGAATGTACATGTAGGTAAATATTTGGAAGGATTGTATTGGACTATTCCGCGTACACTTGGCGTATTTTTGTTTAAAAAAAAGAGTTGTGTAGTGTAATCAGCAATTGTCTACTGGTTGGATCAAAGTGTCATGCATTCAGATGGAGGTACAGTAAGAATTATATATTTCATGGTTGTACAGACTTCATAAGAAAAAACAACTAGACAGCCCATCATTATACTCATGAAAGAAGCATACCAACAAGAATCTGGCAGGGAAATGTGTATTTCCAGCTGCAAAGGGAAATCTAAATACAGTGCAGCAGAGTGAACAACTTTTTGTGTCTAAATTTAACTCATCTCAAAATGCTAAGCATGCTCTCACTGTAGACTAACAACACGAAAACCATGAGCTGGAAGGGCGGACATGTGCCGGTCAGGGGAGGAGAGGTGAAGTGGCAGAGGAATCCATCCAGCCCCAACCAGGAAATGCCAAGTAAGACATGCTCAAATACTTCCTCTGTGGCCTCTTCTTTCACCAGTGGGTGGAAAGTGAACTCTGGTCTATAGAGTACACCACAGCGAGAGCCAAACATCTGGGAGGGCCTACAGAGGAACTCAGTGTAAACATAGGGTACAGTCTGGGCCTCACCTGTGGTTCAGAACTCCCCTCATAGAGCAGTGATACTACACCGCCAATCTCTTTTGATTGTGATTAACTAAACCAAAACCTTTCCATTGGTTTGGGATTTGACATCAGTGCCATTACCGCATTGTACTGAATGTATTCTACTGCCAAAATTAGTGAAAACTATATTATGGCAACTCAGTATGAGAAGTGTAACTGTTAATATATTCATCTCATTTATCTCTATTACCATCATCACAGCAGCAAGACACAAACAAGTCCTCAAGTCAAATATATCTGATTGTAATATTAGGGTGTGATTACATGCACTTACATGTACTTTACAATCAAAATCAGCACTTCTCATTTACTGCCCATTAAAGATACACTCTGGGATGCATCTGTTTGAGTTGCACATGAGAAATAAGATCAGAACTGAAAATACACTGTAGGACAGATTTACTTTGACGTTCATGAACATTACAAATACAAACTTTTTTTTGTGTGGTGGCACATGAAACACATGAAAGTCATGTTTAGTTATCACATACTGTCTCGTGTCAAAAGCACAGACACTATATTTCAAATGACTGTGTAAATAAAGTACTGGGATGACAATGTTTCATCAGGGAGCATCGCACTGTCATTACAGTTTGGGTGTTAAAAGGGGTTAAACATTCACATACAGTATGTAATTATTACGTCTTAAAGAAGTAAAATAAAGCTGTTAATTGATTAATGTTAAATGGGGGACTGTTTGCATAAATATGTCAGAAACACAATTAATTTATTTTTGATTGATTGATTGATTGATTGATTGGTGCTGCTGTAGTTACCTTTTACATCTAATTAATCCATTCACCATGTGTCTAATTTCTGGTTATGATAAACAGTGGGAAATATTCAATGAAACAAACTTGGGTAAAGTTGGGCAAAGGAATAATATTAAGGTTTCATAACAAACAATATATATCCACTTAAGATGACTCATAACTTAACATGCAATAACACATTTTACTTCCAGGTTTGCAATCAGTTTGTACAAGAGAGTGTCAGTCTTTTTGAATGATTTACGTCTTTACGTCCCATTGTTGCTGAAAGTCAATGGCATTCGCATCTAAGGTCACGAGAGGTCAAGTAGTGTGCTTGGACCTAACACAGAACAGTTTGCTTCGTTCTGATCAGGGATCATTATGAGGACTGCAGAATACAATTCATGTCCGTATGTGGTTGGTCAGCTCAAAATATCTTTGCCTCCGGAGTGATAGTCTCTGAAGCCGACTCATCAGAGGCGTCCAGCAGTGCTACTGACCCCATACAAAAAGGTAAATACATCTAACCCTTAAACTCACCGATACACTACATTCCACACATCAGTAAAACCAACTTTGAAGCTGGATATTTATGTAATTTATAGAGGGAGACCTCTTTCTGTTCTACAAACGTGCAGTTGGAGTCTGTCACCTGGTCAGTGAGTAATCTCAGATCAAACTCGGATTTTCTTTTCACCACGCTTACGTCGATAGTTATCGATAGGCATCTGAGATATGTAGACATCATCACAATCTGCTGCCGGCGGTGAATTCTTGTGGCTCAGTCGGTGGTGGTGGTCTTGTACCTATCTGCTGGGTAATCTAATGGAGACATCCCGCGCAACCTTTTGAAGATGTGTGATGCACAAACAAAGTCTAAAACTGTAAGAGGGCCACAGGCTACGGATGCCTGAACTACAATGTGCAAGAAAATCAATGTCTTAGCTGTCATCCCAGGAGCTTAACCTGCAATTTGTGGCAGATTGCTTTTAGACATATAATTTTGTGTCCAGGCATGCTCTTTGTTGATCTACAAAGGGGAGAGAAGTGAATCCCTTTTTTTTCAACCTTTGAGATCAAGGTGTCCATTTCAACTTTTAGGCGGTCGCACAGTTTTTTACGAACTTCAAAAACATAGAATTAGACGTACACACACAAAGCGTCATCAGTGTTTCCACTCTACCAGACCTGGACAACAGGCACGTTCTTCCTATAACGAAGATGTATGGAAAAGGAAAATCATATTGAAGATACTTATTGCTTGTTGCTTGTGCGATAAGAGCAGTGAGATCAATAAGTGGGGAAGTAGATCATGACTGAGTGGCGCTGACTCAGCAGGGTTAGGGGTTGAATTAATAGTGTGAGACAGGTCGTGGGAGCAGGGGATTACTAGTTGATTCCTTTTTATCAGCTTTCACCTCTCACTGTGGTGTGCCAGAAAGGGCAAGCATAGCTGGGGATCAGGGGGAGGATTACACAGAGAAAATTGGACATATAATCACTGGCATTCGTCTCCATGAGACACATATCAAAGAAGGGAACAAATATGATTGGGACATTAACTACATTACTCGATTGAAGTCATGGATTACATTGCAAAGTTACTATCAGCTGGTTTGCATGGGGGGGAAATAATAATAATAGTGGAGCTTGCATGTTCTCCCCGTGCTTGCGTGGGTTTTCTCCGGGTACTTCGGTTTCCTCCCACAGTCCAAAAACATGCCTAACTGGGGTAAGAGGTTAATTGGAGACTCTAAAGTTGCCCATAGGTGTGAGTGGGAATGGTTGGCTGTCTATATGTGGCCCTGCGATTGACTGGCGTCCAGTCCAGGGTGTACCCTGCCTCTCGCCCGTTAGTAGCTGGGATTGGCTCCAGCCCCCCCGTGACCCTCACTGGAGGATAAGCGGTAGAAAATGGATGGATGGATGGATGGATATATATATAATGTGCAAAGATAATACTACAATACTTTACTCTGTGTTATGTATTATGCAAAATACAATAATAGATTAATGTATTTGATTAATGCTGTTTTTTTGTTCGCTTCTTTTTTTAAACCTCCTTTGTGTTTGTGTGTATTACAGTGTGTACAGTACATGTGCGCATAACCACATGTGTGCAGACGTAGGCACTGTAAATAAAGAGTAGGGCAATTGAGAGGAATGAATCAACTTATTGGCTGAGATCTTGGGCTTCCTCTGATGGAGCACTTAATTTAGTGACTAGACCTCAGTGCCACGCCTCATTAACCTCCACACAAGAGCACTTGGACCCTGGAACACTGGACTAGAACCAGCCCTGTACCGTATTCTAACATTCATGAATAGAACAATTTATGCAAGCATTTTCCATCTCCAATGGATGGAAAACTGGTCTCCAAAAAGCCACCACAGCCAAGTGAGTCTGATCCCCCTCTGCCGCTGTTGCTAGGTGGCTCTCTCTATTTAACTGATGGACACAGAAATAGCGCTCTTCCGAGTACAGTTATCCCGGCACTCGTGTTTCCATCACACATGTAACTCAATCGCCGGTCATCTGTGCAAATTCCCAACACATGAGCAGCCCCGGTATAATCATAGCTGTCACTCATCGCCCCACAACAATAGTGTGTCTATAGCACACAGCTGTTGCCATCTCGCAAAGTTACAAATCCTTCCATTCATAGTGCGAGATATCACAGTCCCTAACGCTGACATGTTGCTCAATCAAAAGTCAAATAAATCATCTACTCTTGAAGTAAATTGACATTGAATGGTTTCTCTGTGCAACCTCAACCGATAATCTACTGTAGCTTTGCTGTGAGACCAAATATATGCAACGGATATACATTTCTATATTCTAAAATGGAGATGCTGTATTTTGCACATGGCGTGTCCTATCTGTAACGGGCTAGATGCCTGGGATGAGCAATCTTGCCCCTCTGGGCGCATGGCAGGGGACCAAGTTAACGTAATCTGTTACTGGTGGTGATGTCATCATGCCTCACTCTTTGAGAGACATCTCTATGGGCCTGGTCCCACTGCCAGTGCTCTGCAGAGTCCACACTGGTAGCAAAGCGCACTGGGGAAGCTCGGTTGTATTCAAGAGCACACAATAAGTGAAAAACGATGGACTTTTGTGATAATAGAAAGGAAATTTTGACTTTGGGGTTGTGCGAAATTTCTAATTGAATGTTTTCCAAGTCTGAGAAAAACTTTTTCTCTGTAAATGCTTTATGAAAAATGTTGTTGTTCATGTAGATTAACACATCAGACAGATTTTTTGAAGATGCAGTGCTGGTGGTGCTATAGATGTGCCACCATAGACATATAGTGCATTTCTGAGATTTTACCCGCATCGGATGCCCTCAGCACATGATTCATGAGCGTATTCTTAACAATCTCAGTCCTTTCATCAGACATGATCTCCTCCACGGCCTTACACATCAAGCAGATACCTCAGACTAAATCATTTGCCTGGAAGCTGCCCGTGCATCTTCAAATGCTCTCTGAAAACCCTCTGCAAGCACAGACGTGTCTGTGTTTATGTCGCAGTATTCCTGATAGTCTGTGACCTTGAATGAGATACCCCCATTTTTACATGTGCCACTGTCCTGTCAAACTGTACGTTTTATGCTGATTAAAGGCACAGCACAATGAGCACCAGAGAAGGAGGTCCTCAAACATTTCAGACTGCATGTGCTTCAATGGGGGAACCTACCTACCGAGGTCTTATCTACAAAGGTAAACAGATCCTTGTCTATATTATACAGTTTTGATCCAGACCTCTAAACGTATGGCTTTTGCTTGGCTTTGACATACTCATTAAAAGAGGCTGTCCGAACAAAGGTAATTAAGTCTCACTCATCAATATTCTCTTTGTTTCTCTGACTGCAAATGAAGGCATAGAACAAACGAGTCATGATTGGTTACGCTCAATGAGCAGAGAGGGAAATATGGCAGAAGATCATTATAAAATCAGAGAAATAGATGTTTTTGTGCCATGGCATTTGTAACAAAAGGTGAAAGAAAGAAATATGTACTATTATTTTTATAGGTGAATACACCATTGTGTTGTATTGTCCTTATCAATTCTGGTCTTGAATTATTGCCTCTGGCCTCACAGGAAATGACTTTGTGACGAGAGACACTGCTCGTTATGACTCTGATAACTCTCTTGAAGATGACATGAGTTTCCTCTTTGTCAGATTGTTTAAGTAATGTAAGGGAAGTTAAGGTTACAGGGTTTAGATGTGACTCCAAAGTGCAGTACAGCATAGCAAACAATACAAGCGTTGAGAGCCCTCCATTGTTTCTTTCTGTTGTGATGACTGTGATACAAAGCTCGACTGTCCTACTACACACACACAGTCACACACAGAGCCAGACAGGCACACAGACACAGGGAGCAGAGATCAACGGGCTTGTGGAAAATATACATGTTGCAATTTACTATCAGGGTATATGATGATTTCGAAATGGACTTATCATTAGAAGTGCATTGTCTCGGGTACTGCGAGGAGTTTAAAAGGTCATGGGTCGAAAGCTATCTTCATTCCCATTCCATACATGTTGTTTCTGTCAGAGCTGGTTGGGAAGCAGACCGGGCTGCAAAGGAGTAACCTTGGCTCGGTCAAGCAGCCAATTCAAATATCATGTGGAACATTTGAAATTCGATCTGATTTGCTGTAACACAAACATTCATTAGTAGCTCACCTCTGTTCACTCCATTCTATCGCAGCATATTGCAGCTTTAACCCCTTGTACGTGTTCAATGCAAACGATAGACTGTGGAATGATTGAGCGTGACGGAGCAGAATGATGGTTGTAAAGGAGGGCGCATCATGTGCTGCAAGGTTAAATGTGTATGTGGTAAAAGCGTGGCGATGGTAACCTTTCAGTCCAGATTGGCTTTACCATGATGAGCTCATATAGTCACACAATCAGTGATGCTGATCCATCATTGCAGATGCTAATATGTGAGGCCCTATTGGAAGGAGTCAGGACACAGCTGTTTAACATGAGTCTCTTACGTAAGTGTTGGTTAGAGTGAAAGCAATGCATGCTGCAGTGGCTTGGAACAGAAAATACTTTAGGTGACTATTGTGTGGGACTTACTGAATATGCATGCATGTAGGCTAGTCCATAATACTCCACATTCTAGTTGGCACCATGCCAAAGAAGGAAAGGCATCTTTCTTCCTGCTGAACCTTTCTCCAATGGACCAATATGTCAAGCTTGGGTCAGTGACTTACCAGTCCATCACAATTGCTGATAGCCACTGAGGCCTCCGGCATGTCTGATACATCTCCAGTGAAAACACAGTCCCTGTGAATACGCTCCTTGGCCTTTTCTTCAAAGTCCTCCTGCCATTCCACAAAAGCCCCAGGAGCCACCAGCCGTCTGTTGGCCCTCAGGCGGAGGTGTAGCTCTTTCCCAAACACAGTGACATTGAAGAACAAGTGCTGAGCAGAGTTGGAGGTGACAGAGGGCGTCTCGGGGGCACTGCGGGCCACCCTTCTCCTGCTGCCAGTGGGTGAAGCAGCATCAGCAGCACCTTTACTTCCAGTTCCAGCAGAGACCACGTGAGAAATGTACCGGCCACGGGAGTCTGTGCTGAATGGCACGATAAGACCATATTCACTTAACTTTCCAGAGAGTTTTTCTGATGGGACAGATAGTGTGAAGTGAGAATCACATTCAGAATAACTCAGACATAATTCTTATGACTGAGGGGGCATATGATTGAGAATATCACCAAACAGTAACTATAAATACAAATAGCTATAACTTAAACTAACTTTTAATTCAAGACATATGATTTAGGAGGTCAACATGAATATTCTCATATATATTGAGACTGAAAGTGTAAAAAGTATGTAAATAGACATAAAGGAACAGTTGTGCCATACTCGACTGTTTTGTCCATCCCAATAGTGAGATATAGTCTCATTATGGTGACCTATCAATAAAAAGACTATACATGCTATGTGTGCAACAGTAGCGCTGCCTTTCACTAAAAACGTCCCAGTGAGAATAAAAATGAAAAATGTGAAAATATGAATCACTTACCATGTGACTCTGCAGCGTGTTTATGGTCCAAAAACAACAAAGTGAGTGAAAAGCACGTCAATAAATACATACAATCCATAGCGAGAGAGCTGCCACTTCAGCGTCAGGATGAAGCTTGCAAACTTTCACCAGATTCTCCCTCTCCTGAGCCTGAAAAGCACAATGCAGGGGAAGAAGAGTCCTCCTCAGTCTTGAACTTCAGCGAAGCAGTCAGGCATTGTGAACGTTCCCAGCAGATATTCACACGTTGTTTCCAATCTCTCTGGCCTGTGCTGAGCTACAGACGGACCAGGACAGCCCCATCCATGTAGTGAACTGGGGGAAAATCTGGGGTGCTGATGACGACAACTCCCCGGGACAGTTTGGAGAGGTAGTCCAACTTTTTGTTAGATAACTTTTTTCTTTACAGGCGAGCAAGTTCAGTAAAGCAGCGCAAGTCTGCGGTGGAAAAGCGGCAGAAAGTCAGAGGAGTTCAGATGAAGTCTACGGAGACAGACTGTCCCCGTGGTGAAACATCTGCCGTGCAGTCGTGCATCATTACGCACCGTTGGTCGGGCTACAGGACTTTTACACTTGGAGCCACCAGCTTATAGAGTGCGCTTCCACTAGTCTCCACTAGAGGCGCTCGGCGTGCTAATGCACTCTGTAAAATATAGCCAAGCGACTTTTTTTGGAACTCCTGTGAGACGTTCCAGTCATAGTTATCATATACTACTACAAAATAAAATAAATAAAAAGTCCACCCCAACAACCCATTTTGTCTCATTTTCAGACTCTCCCTGGAACAAACTGGTGTAGATCTAATTCAATCTGTTCAATGCAGTTTCACAGAAATATTCTAGAAACAAACTTTGATACATGTCAGAATAAGACAATTCACTCAATTAGTATCATGAAAAAAGTTTATTCAAGAAAATTCTTCCAACAAGTTCATTTGGATCGGAAACAAGTGGAACTATCTCACCCCATTGGCAGATGTGTCACCTTTTTATGATTTTAACAGGCACTACCAGATTAAATCATTACTAGATTTGCACTATCTGTGCTTTTATTGTGAAGGACAATGGGTCCATGTGCTTGGAATGCA
>CABFOR010043871.1:0-12484 GCA_900660295.1 Diretmus argenteus | reverse complement strand
GAACATGGTTAGAGTTAATTCAAGGGAAACGTCTATCAATAAGGTCTGTCATAATTTAGAAGTCGTATTCATCTACTTAATGTGTACCTGCGTATGTGTTTCCCTTCTTGTATTAGAGCCACTTTCTTGATCACAGAGTTTCCTCTTTTTGGCATGGTCACTTTTAGCATTCTCCTCCTGCTCACCTAATTCCCTATAAGATATACAAATATAAAAACAATACAAAAATAAATCACAGATATGTAGAGATGTAACAAAGACAAGTAAAAAAACAACAACAACAGCTACCTGTGTGCAAGGGTTGATTCACGAGGGTTGATGATATCTTTATCAATAGCAGTCAGCCTCGTGAAAATGTTTGCAAATGCCATTTTATTTTCTTAACCAGTCTGCTATTTCTTGTTCATTGTAGTAGTTGCACTGTAGCCACGACTGAGGTTTTTAACAAAAACAAAACTTTACGAAGAGTCAATTGCACTCCAGGCAAATTAAAAGGTGTATCTACAAGACAAGCTATAAAATCTGTGGTTTGCGTAGGTTGTCCACCAGCTACGTATCCCAGCGTGTTTAAAAACGAAAACGGTTAGACTTGAATGAAGTAAAACATATTCAATGTGAACTTGAGATGTGGAGCGTGTGATGTTACTGAAATCGGTCACCGCGCGTTTCCCGTTTACACCATGTACTTCCGTGTTCCTAACGTGACGTCACTAATCCACTACGGTGGCCGAAAGGTGTCAAACCAACTGTGAAGAAAGACAAACGCATTAATGGAAAACGCAAATGCAAGAGCTCACAACACAAATGCAAGAGCAACACTACAACAGAAGTAAGCAACAGCGGATATTGACTATGAAACAAGTGAAATATTGAATGTTTTTACAGTTGCAAAATGTTTGGACATGCAGCTCGTTTGATATGTCTCGGCCACCGTACACCGTAAACATAGTCCCGGAAACTTGCAAATATGGAACGAACACGACGACTAGTGCCACCTACTGGTCGCAGTCTGTTCCTAAGCAAAATCCAATTTTGTAAACGTTCCCAACAAAACCACGCCCATATCACGCGAGTGATGTGATATGATGGAGCAAAGATCAAGGTATTATTTCATCACATTGACCAAATAATATCTCGTCAGCCAGGAGTCATTGCTACACTTGCCTCCAGATATTTAGTAGATACAAGCAGGTTTGTAAGTTTTGAAGGCAAATTATATTAAATAGGCCTACATGGACTTCCCCAAACCAAGATGTTATGAATTGATTCCTCTGGACAAAAACCAGCAACAACTATGTCTGTAAATATAGTTAAGTTATAAATAAATACAACTATAAATAAAGTTCATTGCAGCCAATCATTGTAAAGAATTTGTCTGCGTATTTAATATTGGAAGACTGCATAGAAATTGACTTGTATGTTAAATTCCATGTATTCTTTTTGAACTCAAATTGCCTGGAGAGGTCAAACCTTGTATCACAGAAATGTGAAATGATGTCTTTCTCTACCTTTTATGATTAAAATACTTACAATTTTGTTCCCAAAATGGTGCAAACGAAGTAATCCAGTTTGCTAATACACGTTATTGTCAAGAGAGATTAAAATGTAATTGGATTCATTTAGCTGATTGATAAGTGGCACACCCTGCCGCTCATTGATCTTATGGCATAATAAAAACACAGACATGTGTAATCTTGTTAGAAGCTGGACTTTGTTCCTCCACAGTGGAGGCTGTCACAGTGTCTGTCTCAAAGTCCAGGTCACACAGGCAGTTTCAGTATTCCTTATGTGTGTGTTTCCCCTCAGTCCCCCACTTTGAACTCTGAAGGTAACTGTAGTTGTCCTGAGCTCTCTGCCCGTCTAAGTTGCAGAATGGCACACCAGGCCCTCCTTGCCCTCCTGTTCCTCGTGGGCCTGTTCATCCAGGGCGCCGTCAGTCAAGAGGCCGAAGCCCCATCATCAGCAGTGCCCGGCCAGGCCTCTGACAGCCCGCAGGCAGAGGCAGAGTCTGATGACTGGGGGCTGGGATCCCTCCGGGGCAGCTTTGAGGCAGTCAACAGCTACTTTGACTCTATGCTGGAACTAATGGGTGGACGTGATGGAGTGTGTCAATACCGCTGTCGATATGGTAAGTTGTTGAGATTCTGGCATTCTGGTATAGAATAGTCGACAATTAGACTGATAATGGTTATTGGTTAGCCAATGTCATCCAACCCCATTATTATGGAGGTTCCTCCCTGACTACAGCTAGTTGAAAATAGTTGTAAAACCTGCATTGAAATGTATTTTTCTTTGCACATCTATTCAATTCATTGTTTTTGTGGAAAATTCATCCTTCAAGGTATACTATTGCATCCAAGTGACCCCCCTACTAATGAATAGTTGGGATAGGTAACTCTTAAGGTAACTCTGCCTTAAGGAGTTGCCAACCCACTTAAAATAATTTGACTATCGAGGGTTTCAGTGGATAATTTCTTGTCCCATGATGGTCTAAATACTGTTTCAGAGGCTCTTCCACAATTTTGGGGGAAACAATACTTGTCATTTTTGGTATGTGAATAGCCCCATAGAGGATTTTGAATATTGGTACGAATATTGGTTATCAGCAGCGTCAAATCCAAAAATGTCGGTATTGATTTTTTAACACAGTTAACTACAGTTAACTTTCAGTAAATTAAATAATACTGAAATTCAATTCAGTTTAAATTCATCAGAGAAGTTATTGTGTTAGAACAAACGATCCACTGAGTATACAGTAAATAAGAAATAATCAATGGTTTAATAAGTGATTAGGTTGCATTTCATAGGGTTATTAACTAATGTAAACATGATCATAGGTCTAAATCAATAGTTATTGTGTTTGAGTTGTCTGATTGTATGTCTGAAAAATACTTAAAGGGATTTAGTCAGGCTGATATTGTAAATTTCTTCTGCCACTTATCATCTTCATTATCATCTAGGAGAAGGCCTGGAAATGGACTGTGACCCTGTCATGTTGATAGGACAGATTTCATGTAGTGATTGGAGGTGATTGGATTCAAAGACGATATGAACAGATATCCTGCAAAGAAGCAGAACCTTTCTGTTTCTTCAGTTGCAAATATGGATTTAAACACAGACATTGAGCTATAAATGTTCCTGCAGGTCTATTGTCTGTCACCTTGTCTTTTCTGGTCAATTTCTACAAGCATACATTTGATACACTTCACTTTACATCTAAGGTAAAGCTCCTCTTCCACGTCCTGACTACCAGATGCCAGAACCTGATGGATGTAGCTCATATTTTCTTGGCCTTCCAGCTGCAACTGGAGTATGTATCTTTAAATCATGGTAAAAGATGCACATACACACATTCATTCTAAGGCACTGTGATCAACGCCTGGATGTGTTTTGTTTCTACAAATAAAGGAACACCAAGACAGGTTCTTGTAGATGTATTATACTCAGCAAATCAAGTGATTCTGATTCAAAAATGTAACCTGCAATCCTACAGATGCAAGAGTAGAAGTATTGCACACACACACATGCAAACACACTAATCACTTTTGTCCCGTGCCAGATGGATATGGGCATCCCCGCCATGACAAAGTGTTGCAATCAGCTGGATTCGTGTTACGACACCTGTGGCTCCAACAAGTACCGCTGTGACTCCAAGTTCCGCTGGTGTCTCCACAGTATCTGCTCTGACCTGAAGAAGAGCCTTGGCTTTGTGTCAAAAGTTGAAGGTTAGTAAATAATATGAGGAAGTTTTTTCTAACCTTTATTTATCACGGGCAAGTTAGCTGAGCCACTTGCTCATTTCCACTTCCTAGTGCTCCACACTTTTATTTCCCAGCTGGTCTGTGAAGTGACACCAGCGACTTTTAGGTCACATGCCTTCTTCTTTAACCTTTTATGAACGCTGCCATACGCTGAAAGTATAAAGTCTGTCTCAAGAGATCCACTCTTCCAAACGCAATTCATGTCATTAAAAAATGTGTTCCTGATCATTCAACACCATATATCTATCACTGAAATGTTTGCAATACCTTTCTTAGGCAAGTATAGAGGCACAACTCTGAAATTAACTGTAGTAGGCTATAAATAAGTACAAAATGACAAGCTACTCAAGCATAAGCTTCTCATATGCACGCTGTGTATTGAATGTCATTCCTGTGCCCATCCGTCTCATTCTCTCCCCTCAGCATGTGAAACGGTAGCAGACACCTTGTTCAACACAGTGTGGACTCTGGGCTGCAGACCCTACATGAACGGCCAGAGAGCAGCCTGCTTGTGTGAAGGAGAGGAGAAGGATGAGCTTTAAAAAAAACACGCACCACCCTGCTATTTAAAAATATGGACTGGCGCTTTGGATTTGGGTGCTGCAAGAGACTGCTGTGTAATTTATTTAAAAGTTTTTTTTTTGGTTTTGTTCATCAAAGGCATTGTTTTTCTCTATTAAAATAGTGGATGTTATAATTTGAGGTCTAACTGCACGTTGTATTACAATCCCAAATTGTATTTTTGCATTTCACTGCATGGTATTAAAATTATATATCACCAACACAGAATTGACGTACAACTATTGCAATTGTTTGACATCTCATCCAAATCAATTTGCTTCGTTCTGTCTCAACACAAACTTCAAATTTGTTCATGACATTATACAATTACCTCATCACGTGACCAGATTTCCTCAATACCACTTAAGATTTGAAAATAATTGTCATACATGAGACATTTACAAACTACCTCTTGAGGTGATACACCACTCAGTGTTTGTGGCTCAACTGGTGGATGGCTCACCTATACACGAGTTGGGTTCGCTTCTCATTGTGGACTTCCATAGTCAAACAGTGTGGAAACAGCAGTTAAGAGGTTAAAATGAGAATGGACATGACCTTTCCACAGGGCTAAAATCTGTGATCTTAACTGAAAATAAAATGTCAAAATCTCTTGATTTGTAATCACGGAATAATGCCCAAAACAGTCAATAAAAATAACTGACCACATGATTGAAAGTATTTTGATCAACAAAGAATGTCAAATGTATATAGTACCAAGAAGAAAAACTTTAATAGAAATGGGAGAGCTTACAAAGTCAGAGTGATGATATTCACAGTAACAGAACTGAAAGTAAAACGTGAAATAATGTCTTTTAACACAAACTAGCAATAACATATTGCACCATATTGATCTTTAAAGTTACTTGTTACAGTCTGAGGATGACACAACTACAAGCACGATTCAGTATGAATGTGGAAATATTTGACTACAATAAATGGTGGTGGTGACTGTAACACTGCATCTCTGAGACATCTGTGAAGTCATGAATGTGGGTCTGGGTCTGGATTGACTTGCTGTTCGGTCCAGACATTGAGAAGCCCTGGTGCCTCTTCCTATTCTCACTGTGAGATGGGGGGGATGGTGCAAAATGGTGAGTCTAGAGAGAAGACACTGTTGTGACGCCAAACTGAACTGCTTGCTATGAAGCCCCACATCAGTTCTTGATATCCCACCCAAACAAACTGTGTATGAACTCTGTATACTGCTGCCCAAACTCGGCATCTACTACCAGCCCAGCCGTCCTGGTAGGGGGATCCCTCTCTTAGTCCCGCCCAGCCGTCCTGGTAGGGGGATCCCTCTCTTAGTCCCGCCCAGCCGTCCTGGTAGGGGGATCCCTCTCTTAGTCCTGCCCAGCCGTCCTGGTAGGGGGATCCCTCTCTTAGTCCCGCCCAGCCGTCCTGGTAGGGGGATCCCTCTCTTAGTCCCACCCAGCCGTCCTGGTAGGGGGATCCCTCTCTTAGTCCCGCCCAGCCGTCCTGGTAGGGGGATCCCTCTCTTAGACCCGCCCAGCCGTCCTGGTAGGGGGATCCCTCGCTTAGTCCCGCCCAGCCGTCCTGGTAGGGGGATCCCTTGCTTAGTCGTCCCTCCCAAGGTTTCTTCCACTTAGTTTGTGGGAGTTTTTCCTTGTCCTTTGCTGAGGGTCTAAGGTTGGGGGGGTGTTGTGTCAAACTTTGGGCATTGTGAAGCCCTTTGAGACTGTAATGGTGATTAAGGGCTATACAAATAAAATTTGATTTGATTTGTTATTTAATCCTGAAGGACTGACTAAAGGCTGACATTTACTACTGATGTTTTAGATAGAAAACTTCCTATCAAACTCCATTGTAGCTGCACTGCAAATTGATGTGACATCACATTGTCTATGTTTGGTCAATTTGGTTAAATGCTTCAAGCTAAAAAAAAATAAACGGTTTGTCTTTTTCGGACGGCTGAGTTTCTGTGTTAGCTACAACACTGGCCGACAGCTGAGTTTCTGTGTTAGCTACAACACTGGCCGGCAGCTGAGTTTCTATGTTAGCTTCAACACTGGCCAAAAACAAATCTAATTCAAGCTTTGCAGCCTCTCTCGCTTTTCTCTTCATCTCTCTCATTTCGCTCTCCATCCTTAATTGTTTGTTCAATTTGTACTTTTTTCTACCCCTCCTCCTCCGCTCCTTGGCTTCCTCCGTTCTTCCACTTGGGAAATGGCCTGTATTTCGACCACATGTCCAAAAGGTAGTCCTATTCCTATTGACCTGCTCTCTAGAGATTGTCTTGACAACCTGCAGACAGCGGGAGCCCATTCGCCCTCCAATTTGGCCCTCGCTCAATGACAGGTCTGGGTTAGAGTACCCTCCGCCGGCTGATGCTCTGAGGCCAGAAAAGTGATGTGAGGGATTCTGTGGGTATTGATATGCACTGGAACAAGGGAAGGAGGGCACATCATCATGAGTATACTCCCATGTTGAGGAGGCAGCACCATTATTAGCGCTACTGCTGTAGGCAGTGTACTCAGAGTACTGGGCTGAATTGTATTCTGGCAATGCAGCAGCAGCAGCAGGAGCAGCAGCAGCAGGAGCAGCAGCAGCAGCAGCAGGAGCAGCAGCAGCAGCAGCAGAGCTCATCTGCTGTGTCTCTGTCTCTGCCCTGTCATTCACGCTCTGTCGGTCGTCAGGCTTCTTCCCATACAACCTCTCCTGAGTCCGGTCTGCTAGTTTGCTCATCTCATCCACATCTAGGCTTAACCCCAGAACCTGAAGAATGTTCTGGAGCTGTGCATTCTGATCTTCCACCTTTCCACCGATTTTCTTCTCCTCCACTGCTGGGGGCGACTTCAAACTACTGCTTAACCCAGAGTGGGAGTCTCCTCCTACATCATTGCTCTTGATAAACTTCTCCTCAGACTCCTCAGAGTGTCTTTCTTTGTGGGATCCCTCTCGGTTGGTTATTTCAGTCCTCCTCTCTCCACTGTTTGACCGACAATGGTCTTGTTGCAGAGCTCCGCTGTGTGATCCCTGGCTCTCACTTCTGTAACGCACATTTGACTCGTTTTCCAAAATAGGGGGCTGAATATTTAGTTGCTCTTCACCCACAGGAAGATCCTCGCTGTCATCGGTAACAATCTTGGCGAGCAGGTCGATGTCTACTCCTTTGTTAAGAACAGTGAGGAAACGCTGGAAACCCTTGCTGATACTGTCCTCCTCCGGAACTGTTGGATTAGGACGCTTGCTGGGAGGTGGTTTAACATCAGGGACCTAGCGTAAGGGCAGATATAAGGAGACATTACTGACTGCAGTGGATAATGCATCAAATTCATGAATACATAATAGCATCTACAAGGAGAAGAGGAAAAGACCATAACAGGCAGAGCACAAGATGAAGTTTGAGGTCTTTTTTCACCCACTTCTTGTGTTTAACATCTCAGTATTATATGAACAGACTGAGAGAACACAGAGTGAGAAGTCATTTGTTTTATGTTCAAGTTCTTAGTCTGCAATATATTCTTATTCAGCAGTTCATGAAATCATTAGCCTCTTCATATTTTTCAGGTACGCTTGTAGACGTTTGAGTCAACTGTCTTGAGAATTTCTCACTACATACTAATAATGATGTAATTAATGATATATTTTTGCTCATAGTTTATTTGTCTAAATAATTTGGGCGGACTGAAATCTACAACAAACACTGTAACTTTTGAACTATTAACCCAATTTGAGTACAAATAGTAAAATAGACCCAACGGAAAACATTTTGACTATACACATGTGGTGTTCTGCAAGGGTCAATTGCCTGACCTTTAACTTTTCTATCTATATGCTCCCACTAGGTCACAGTGGGAGGTCCTTCTCCATTGCTTTGCAGATGATACTCAATTGTATGTACCCCATCAGGGCCTCTCTCTCTTTGGAATGCAAAGAGATGACTGGATTAGTTTGTGGTATTTATTATATGAAAAGGGTACAAACCTCCCCATTTGACTGCAGCACACAGGAATTACATCTTTTCCTCATCAATGCCTTTACTCTGAGTTTCAGGGGATGGTCCTCCAGCCACAGACCATCTTTGGACAGACTTGTTGAGTTTGGAATATCAGATGAAGGGGAATGGACCTAAACAAACAAGAAGTTAATTATTCAGAGTGACACATGTGGTGCAGGGCACATATACACCAATCATAATTGAACTTACAGATTTAAGAATCTGAAAAGAAATGCTAAATAAACTATCACTCGAGAAAGCCAATGGCCCAAAATATGTATGTGTCTGAGCAAGCAATCTACCACTTACCTTTGTGCGAAAGCCAAGAGGGTGTTTTTGTTGCAAAATAACATTCACCCTGTCTTTCAGCATTGCTCCTTTGCATGCAGTGGACTGTTCACTATTGGAAAAGCCTGCTTCTTTTTCTTCCACTAACTGCATAAAGGGTTCATTGCTTTTCATAGACATGTCAGCTTTGATATCTACAACATCTTCCGTTTCTTCTGTGAATGGCCGATATCGTTTATTTTTCTTGGCGAAATTAACAAGTTTTCTCAAAGCAATGGCAGTTTTCTTCATAACAATTTGCTCCTCAATCTCTTTAAGTTGTCTCATCTTCCTAGCCAGCTCCTGGTCCCCCTCGCTCATCTCCAGTGGTTCTCCATTCGGGTGAACCACAGTAGACTCCTTACTGTACTGACTGTGGGATGCAGGACTGTGGTTCTCCCATTGTACAGTATCAGCCTCCCCCATGCTGGTATGTGGTTCCTCGGGAGGATATCTTGAGTAATCCCAGTAAGGATCCCTCTCACTACTAGTCATTGAGACATTCCCTGTGTTTCCCTCAACACCAGTCCACTGTTTCGGATCCAGGTCTCTCCGCTGTCCCCGTGGAGCATGTTCCCAGTCAAGATGATTCATCTTTCACCCAATCCTCCGTATAGCTGATGTATCAGTGGACTCACTACATATTAACAGAAATAGGAGGGGAGGTGTTTGAGGTTATCACAGATCACCTTTGCTGCTAGCCGCTTCCTGCTAGCTCGTGTTAGCACGAATGTTTTATCATAATCATTAACGTTACATATCGACAAGTGGGGAAATCAAATGTAACCATAGTTTTAGCTATTAGATATTTCACATTTTCCACACTTCACACACACAACTAAACCAACTACGTGTTAGCTAACCGCTAAGTGGTACGTTGTTTACCTATAGAAGCTGGTCAGATGACTCTTCTCTCGTCTCAAACTGGGAAAGAAGAAAAGGATTTCAAGGGTGTAGAAAACAGCTCTGCGTGGACAGTAAACTCACAAAACTCAGCTCGGATTGGTATCAGTAGAAACGATAACAGTGAATGGGGCGGAAATAGCTCGAGTTGGCGAACAGGACAAGGATACGCTTCAACTTCTCCGGTAACGATCAGAACCGGATAGTACCAGTGTGTTAGCGCCACCGCCTGGCTGGAGGACCAACACACACACAAACTCTACTCACCTTTACCGGGGGAAAATGCGATTGCTTTGCTTATTTGGCTATACAATGCATCTTAAAAAATAACGGTGCACCGCAAAATAAAAAAAGTCCTATGGGAATATTTCCGTGACATTTTGTTGTAAAAACATGCCTTGAACCCAGGTAGTGAATGGATAGTCCTGCTGCTTCCCCAGTGTTACTGTTCTTCACCAGGTCCTGATGCTAAATATGAATGTACACAGTTTTCTGATTCTATTAGCTTCCCTACCACATGAAAATGGTGAAAATCCCAGTCCTAATGCTGTAGCATACACATACCGAAATTGCTCAATTCTCAATTCAATTTTCACAACAGTAAGATATTGTATGCACTGTATTGAATGTAATATAAGGCAAATAACAAATGAGCCAAACAGTAAATGAGTCGGCAGGCAATTATTAGTGTGTGGAGTTCAGCACATACAGGCATTTTGGGTAACATCTTTTGATTGTTACACTACAATAAACATAAACACACTCAAACATCCCATTACGATTTGGAATAACTTTAATATGCAATTAAAATGTTAAATACAAAAACTCTCTGAAGGTGTACACTAACAAACAGGTACAACAAGACAGAGGCTGATGTGCAATGTAGAGCTTGAACTTTTTTTTATTAACTTCAACCCTTTGGAGAAGTTAGGAACAAAGCAGTTGGATCCAGGTGACTCAGAGGCAGGAGTGTGGTTTCAGATAAAAAGGCTTTATTATCTCATGGCCTCAGTTAAATACACTACAGAATTTATGGTGTTATTAAACCAAATTGTGTCTATTGTCAAATTGTGTTATCCATGTCTTACTACTAGACAGTGTCTTCAGAAGCCAATCAACAAGCTACTTGTACAGATCACTTGATTGTTTTTCAGTCTCTCTCTCCACAGCATGTCATTGTGTTGTAGAGAGACAGAGATAATGGCTGTGGGTCTATTTTGGCACCTTCTCTCCAGGTTCAGGGCCTCCTGCACCTCCTGGAGGTTTGAGGTGTAACCTTTGTTCACAAAGTCTCAATTTGATTATCTGTCTTCTCTCTGCATTTCCTGGTGCAATTCTCTCACTTTCGGTTGCTGCTGAGCAGGCAGCTTCCAAACATTCAACACTGTCTATGTTGGGTTTCTCTGAGTCGTCACACACTTTGTGCTTCTTGTATCTTTCGGCAAGCAGTTTCAACCTCCTATGGTTAAAAAGAAGCGCCCTAAACGCCTCATTCTGTTTACTCTGCGAATACTTTTGAACCCTCTTCAAAGACAAAAAATACTTCTTCAACTCTTCAACATTTTCTATCAAGTATTTTGTTCTACTGTGTGTAGTTGTCTCCATTTGTTGAGCTTGTTCAGTGTCAATGACCTGCAAACAGCGCGGCCTTGACAATGTTGTCGCTTTTTGTGTGGTGTTGAATGGTTGAACTGGGTTTGTATCGTGCATTTTCAAATATGTGAGCTGACGATTATTAGTGTGTTGGAGGAATGTATTACTCTGGGCAGTTGCTGACTGACAGGCCATCCAAACTGGGGCACTGGGGTAACGGAGGTACCCAGGGGGATGAGTCAAGTAAGGCGTGGTTCCAAAAGGGACCCCCCAGTAAGGAGGGTTAGCAGGGACTGCCACTGGGTATGTGTACAGTGAGTACTGCTCTGCAGAGTAACTTGTCATCACAGGTGCTGGAGGTGGTTCAGGTACAGTGTAGGTGGAGTTAGGAGAAAATGAGAAGGGAAATGAAACTGTGCTTTCCTGGGACCCATTTCCACCATCCTGTAAAGACCTATTGCTGCTCTTGTCATTAGTATGTGCATAATCAACAGTTTGATGTACCTCTGGTATGTCCGTTGGAGCCTTGCATGAGTCTTTTTTCAGGGGGAAATGTTGAGTTATAGGGCCAATAGTAGATCTGCTTGATGATGAGGATCTACTATGATGTCCTGGGGAGAGCACTTGGTTTGTCTCCTTTTCCATCCTCTCCTTATCACTTTGGCCTCTGTCACTGTCCTTCTTTCCGTACAACCGCTCTTGAATTCGACTTGACATTTGGCCCAGCTCCTCAAATCCCAAATCCATGCCAATGGCCTGCAACACATCCTGCATCTGCCTGTGCTTGTGCACATCTTCAGGTGTCAATTTAGTCTTTTCCACCACTGGGGGGGACGTGGATCTACTGTCAGAGCTTAAATGGCTTCCTCCTACATCATCCTTTTGCAGAGACGTTTCATCAGATGGAGAGCACTCCTTTTGACTGCATAGCTCAGATCTCTTCACTTCACTTCTGTAACTCTGTTCTTCTCTTTGGCATCCCTTGCTCTCACTCCAGTTCAGGGTGTTTTGGTGTCTCCCCTGTTGCCCAACACAACTGGGAGGATCTGCAGTGTTCAGGACAGCAGCTGGAGAATGACACTGAGCTTCAGTTACTGTTGAAGACTGACTGACTATCTTGGTGAGCATGGCAACATCCACCCCTTTGTTGAGTACATCGAGGAAACGCTGGAAGCCCCCCTGCTTGGTTGCCACTTTCTGCTCTGCAATTTTCAACCAAGGACCTTGGTTGACATCATGTTCAGCCTCTAAAACCTGATGGGGGGGAAAAAACAGAGGCAAAAATAAATTTTGTAACCACACTTTTCTAATAGTCACATATGCTATTTTACAGCTACATGCTTGGCAAACCATTGTGCTATATATAAAACAAACATGT
>CABFOR010043859.1:0-10843 GCA_900660295.1 Diretmus argenteus | reverse complement strand
ATTCATTCCATCTCATCTGTGCTAATGTGTGCAGGGTTCCCTGGTTTGAAGGGTCTTTACGGATTACATGGACTGAAGGGTCAAAAGGGCATCACCGGAATCACAGGTACTCCACAGACTTTCAAGCACTCATGGAAACTATTTCTCTGTGTACATATCACTAATAAAATGCAACACAAATGCACACAAAACCAGTGATATAGTAGTGAAGCAAAAGGTGGGTATGCTATGAACTCAACGATAATCGTAAGGTGAAAAACCACCAAAACAAATGACAGTTTTAGTTCATTTGCATGTAATCAGTCTACTAATACATAATGTACCATGATACCTGTTATCTCCTGTCAGGTGTGGATACCTATGGACCAGCGGGGGAGCCAGGAAACAAAGGGCAGAAGGGCGAGAGCGGTGACCCCAACAACGAGCCTGGTTTTCCAGGCACAGTGGGTTTGAAAGGCTTCCAGGGCCCTTCAGGTTAGTCATTACTCCAGGAATCCTAGAGGTCACCTACTGTACGATGCAGATTGCTGGGATCTCAATAAAAGTTACAAAATAAAATAGTGTCCTTTGTAAAAAAAAAGAAGCATTAAACCAGCATTAAGGTTGAACCCACCCCATGTTTGATTTGTTCAGGTGACCAGGGCCAGCCAGGACCTCCAGGGTTCCGAGGCCCTACAGGACCAGAAGGGACCGCAGACCGACCCGGACCCACTGGAAACCCTGGCTTTCTAGGACCTAAAGGATTCCAAGGTGAGAAGACATTTGTTATACCTTGAGAAAAGCAAACCATTATTAATGGGAAGAAAAACGCGTCCTGGCATTATTAGAACCTTCTGCATTACATTGCATAATCAACTGTGTATTATATTTAATTTATATCCAATTAGACCACAATTTGATAAATGAGGGAGCTGTGATTTAATGGAGACTGATTTGGTGTTGATGAGTTCTTGCTCACGTGTAATGATGTGTTCCAGGTTTCCCTGGACCGAGAGGATTTCCTGGTGTGGAAGCTCCCCCTGGAGAAAAGGGTGTTCATGGGCAGAATGGATTCCCTGGATTCCCTGGTATAAAAGGAGTGAGAGGAGATCAGGGTCCATCTGGGTACAGGGGACCCAGCGGCGTGTCTGGGAAGAAAGGTATAGATAAAATGAGTAATGCTTTTTCAAGAATAAGCTTAACCTTAATGTTACCTACTGCACCATGTCAACATTTTTACAATAGCAGGTCTTAAGGAAACTTCTAACCTTGTTTGTGTCAGGAACACATCAATCTACCAACTACACAACATGATATACAGGACTAATAAATGTGTTTCTGTCTCATGGTTGCCATTCAATTAAAGATTATGTCTTACCTTCTAAAATCTTAACAGACCCACGACTTTCACACTCTAGTTCCAGACAGCTTGATGATATTTTCATCAGCTACCATCTGTACGCATGGGTTTAAATTGATTTTGTCTCACAGGAGTGAAAGGAGAGCAAGGAATGATGGGAGTTCCTGGTAGGCCTGGTCCCCAGGGAGGCAGAGGACCAGTCGGCCCAAAAGGAAACACTGGAGCCACAGGTAAATTATGCACTTTCATATGACCTTATATCAGCATCGCCACCTAAAACTGCTCATTGGCTCTCGTCTGCTTTCTATTTTCTATTTGTATTGTGGCTCCCCGGGAGAAAGCAGTGGGGTTACGAGCCCATTCTGAGCGCAGACGCATGGCACAGATCACTTTTGATTACCAGCAACTCAAACTCATGAGAATTCAAGACTGTCATGTCTGTCAAGTCTTTGGAGTGGCAATCAGCTCCCACCTGGTAACGCCCTTCAGCTGGGGCGAGATGCCGACTGGCTGTTATCAGCTGGGGAATGTAGTACTTTTCTATACTTTTCTATGCCACAATATCTTATTCATCACATGGTCCATCCCTTTTGCAGGCTATCCCGGGGCCCCGGGCAGCCAAGGTCCTTCTCCACTCCCCCCCAGACTTCCTGGGGAGAGGGGCCCTTCAGGACCCTATGGTATCCGAGGACCAGAGGGAATCCGAGGGGAATCAGGGCCACAGGGACTCCCTGGAGATTCAGGTTAGTTGTTCTAATAAAACATGTGTCTGTCTGTGTGTTTTGTGTTTGCTATTAAATTATAAAGCACATTGTGATGCTCTGTGTATGAAATGTGCGATACAAATAAAACTTAAATATTTCTCACTATCTTGTCCTATACAGTCACGTAATGAAAACCCTTTGCTGTACAGGTTTCTTGGGACCCAAGGGGCACAAGGGCATGCCTGGGATTGGTGGTACACCAGGTACCCCTGGATTCCGTGGAGAGGTTGGACAAATTGGTCATCCTGGTCTGCAAGGCATGGAAGGTATGTCTGATACCGTGGGGCAATTTAGGATTGGGGAAACCAAGCCTGGATTAAAGGATTTAGGAGGGAGCCAGTCCACAGAGAACAGGGGTCTAGAAAGTTCCTCAGGGTCTTTTCGCATTATTACGTAATTAGCTTAGTGGAGGGATGCCAGGGCATGAGGGCCGTTCTAAAAGCATTAGGTAACATATGTAAGCATTTTATTTCCAGTCAATTGTATAATGTTACACTTTAACATTATCATCAATATGTTATTAGATGTATTACGACAGTTTCTCAACTGGTGGGTCGTGACTGGACTTGTTCTGACTTTGAAACTCTTATCAGGAGTAAACCACATCCCCAATTACTGTATCTCATTATCTTCCCCAAATACCTGTTAAGTGAAAACAGTCTGTTTAGTAGATCTACTCAGAAAGATGATCATATTATGTGTGTAGACACAGTTATGCAGTTATGATCATTTTATTCATATTCACCAGGATCAGCAGCAGTTGTGATGTTCATACTCAGTTTATTAATCAGGATCAGTTTGTTATTGTAGAGTAATGTGCTCTGAACGCAGGGAGGAAAATATGTTTATTTTACGTTTAAAAAGTCATGACAAATACATTTTCTTGGTTTGAATTATATAAAAGTGGGTCGCAACTTAATGACCATGGGAAATGTGGGTCCCAAGGCCAGACCAGTTGAGAACCTCTACATTAGAATACACATAATTGAAGATATTTGTTTATTTTGCAAAAGACAATTCTGAGTACAAAACATCCACTCTGTGACTCCATAGGTCGCCGTGGTAACCCTGGTACCTCTGGGTTACCGGGTATGCCTGGCCGCAGCGTCAGTGTGGGTTACCTGTTGGTGAAACACAGCCAGTCGGAGCAGACGCCCATGTGCCCCGTGGGCATGTCGAAGCTGTGGGACGGGTACAGTCTGCTGTACTTTGAGGGCCAGGAAAAGGCCCACAACCAGGATCTCGGTAAGTCGGCGTGAAAAGTCGATTGCAAGAACGACAATTATTCTGGGTTAGTCTGCTTAGTAACCACCATCTCAGAATTCTGTAGGGTACAAAAAACTGATTTTGTCCAGAGATCAATTACGTTTGATGTAATTTAAATAGGAAAATAGGAAAAATAAATCTTAGATGTTGACATTCTATTGTCTGGTCATATGCCACGGTTACACTTGTCTTTTCAATGCAACTTTTATTATCCCATCATGCCAGGATGCATTAAGTGGGATTTGTCCCATCCGCTGAGCCAGACCACATCCCAAAGGGATCAGGCTCATTGGATCATACCGTGGGAAAAATCCAATTTAGGAGCATTCAGATGTGTAACTACGTCCATAATTTCCCTAGGCTGATTTGTTGTCTGCTTCCTAGTGGGCTAAAATACAAACTATAGCTAACTACCGTAAGTAAAAATTCCACATTTTACGTAGAGCTGCACTGGCATTTATAACAGGGCTAAAAGAATAGGAAAGTGAGGAGAGGAACTCTCCTCTGAGATAACCAAGCTCAGACTGACAGGAGAGGGCAGATTTGTTGCCCGTGGAAGTAGCAGCTATAATCTCCCATCCCCGTCAACGTCTTCTCGTTGTCTTCTGTGGCACAGCGAGCAATATCCTCCTCTGTGGTAACTTCCTTTCCCCTGCTTGTTCTTCCATGCCCTCATTCTATTTGTGCATGCCAATTTTACCCTGCTTTTAACATCGATTTCTAAGCAATGAATGATTGATTTTGTCTGTAATTGGATCAATTATGTGCAGGGTTTTCTACCTCTTATGCAGCGTCACAGAGATTGTTTGATTTTGTCATCAAAATTTCATGCCTTAAAGGTGCAATCCTCCCTTCGGTGGTTTGGGCTGGACTGCCACGCCCTCAAAACGCTCTCTCCCTCTCCTGTTTCCCAACTGCCAACTCGTTAATGAGCTCGTTTGATAGACAGCTCGGGCTGCTCAGCCATTCCAATCATTTGACTTGGTTTGAACTTTGATTGGCTGTTGTTTTTTTCGCTTCTGCCTCTTCCCCAGATTATGCATTTTGTTAATTCATGTGTCAAATGTCTTATTTTGTTGATTACTGTCAGGATATTATGAGAAAATCAAAATGCCAAAAATCACCTGGGAGGGACCCCACCTTTAACTTTGACCATTTTGAAATGAATGTGTAATTTAACAAATTTGAGTAGTCAAGCTTGTTTGTTTCCCTCTTGTGCCATTTTGTGCAATGCATGTGGGTATTGCAAAGTATAATTTGGTTGGTTGACTTGCCTTTTTCAGGACTGGCTGGTTCCTGTCTCCCACGATTCAACACCATGCCCTTCCTGTACTGCAACCCTGGAGACATATGCTACTATGCCAGCCGAAACGATAAGTCTTACTGGCTGTCAACAACTGCAGCTCTTCCTATGATGCCCGTAGAAGAGGAAGAGATCAAACCGTATATCAGCCGCTGCTCAGTGTGTGAGGCTCCATCTGTTGCCATAGCAGTCCACAGCCAGGACATCACCATCCCTCAGTGCCCAGGGGGCTGGCGCAGCCTGTGGATTGGCTACTCCTTCCTCATGGTGAGTTCTGTTCTTACTGTTGGATCCAGGAAGTCGTTATGAACCTCAAGTGTCTCCTTTATAGGATAATTTCGGTCATTTTCAATGTGACTCTATTTCCTCATATCTGTGTGCGTTTGTAACTGATGGGAACAAGAATTTTTGAAATTAGACCAGTATTGAGCAAGTCCGTAGGTGCTAGCGGTTAGCTTAGCGAGTCAGTCTAAAACGAGAGGCTTCGGGGCAAGTGTATAGTCCTCTAAAAGCGTTTTTTTTTGTGTGCCACTGAGACTCCGATTGTTGTTATAAGTGTCTGACAGGATCCAGACAGAGAAATACAATGTTTTTCTTTACCTTTCGCTTGATCTGCTCTGTTGTTATTGTGTTAGCATCCACTTGGAGCACAACTAGCCACAACAGGATAGGTCTATATACAAGAAGAAGTCTCACTCCTCATGAAAAAATTATTTTATTTAACAATCAGAGCCTGTCAGTGGCACACACAAAAAACTTTTAGAGAACTATACACTTGCCCTTCGGCGATAACATAATCACTAAAAACAGTGCTCACTCAATACTGGGTCAATTTCAGAAATTATTTTTCCCGCCAGTCACATAGACAGACAACCATGGGAAAATAAAGTCCAGGTTGAAAATGACCAAAATTATCCTTTAATGTTACTCTAAGCACAGGACCAAATACTCCGGTAGTGATTTGACGCCACACTGAACTACGTAATGTCTTCCTCTCTGTCCCCGCAGCACACGGCAGCAGGAGATGAAGGAGGAGGTCAGTCCCTGTCATCGCCTGGCTCCTGTCTGGAAGACTTCCGTACTACACCGTTTATCGAGTGTAACGGGGCCAAGGGCACCTGCCACTACTTCGCTAACAAGCACAGCTTCTGGCTGACCTCCATAGATCAGTCGTTCCAGAGTGAGCCACCATCAGAGACCCTCAAAGCAGGCCAGCTCTTGTCCCGCATCAGCCGCTGCCAGGTCTGCATGAAGAACCTGTGAGCCCGACTTCCCAACTCACCTTCCGCTCGGTGTTTTCATTACCTAACGGGAAGAAGTTGTTCCATTGACAATGATCTAGTGTCGCCTGTCGCTGTCCATATACTAAACCAATGCAACAGAGGGGAATCTGAAATACTGACCTTAGATCAGTGTAAATGGACCACTAAGGCTTAGAGATGGAGCGACCGCGTGATGCCTCGAGCCACGAGTGAAACGCCTCACTGTTGATAACCAGTAGAATAGAAAGCCTGTCAGGAAGGCAACAGCATTATGGAAAAGTGTATGTGTTTTATTTGGAATGGTGCTTACTCTAACTTATTACCTCAGCTACATTGTGTTAACACATCAGAGACCGTACACTACAGCTGAACCAAAGATGCCCATGTAGTATGCACTGCTTCAGTTAGTACTCCTCTAAATATGTCTCCTTCTTGTTCAGGATATACAGCCCAGCAACGCCACTAACACTGCTTCTCAACCAACTGTACATTATCTCTGGCTTAAACACGCTCTCGACAGTATTATTCTACTTTCCTTCCAATGCTTTTACAAAACCTAACTTGTTTTTAAGAATGACATCCTGTTATTGTATCTCTGAATTGTGTATATCTCGTAGTTCTTCATTCTCATACCATTTGATCACACACACAATGCACTGATTCTCTTCCCTGTATTTATATATGCTGAATGAACTTGATTTTCCCCCTCCCCTCAGAGCTTTAAATATATTGTTTTTCTAACTCTACCCATGTCACACCATTGTTTTCCCTTTACCGACTCCTACTTATAATGTAACCGCGCTGAGCTACCAGCAGTACAGAATGTAAACAGCTCCGATCAAAGGTTGGATCCAAAGATTTGATTGCAGCAAATCTTTGCTTTGGTCAGCGACCGTGGTTCAGAGCTTTTCCTTTCACACACTTTAGAAAGTAGGTCAAATCTGCCGCTCCACCTAAACACATTGTTTTGGAAACCCAACTGTTGAATTAGGGCAGAGCAAGTTCAGACGATTGGTTTCAATGTAATTATGTTAATTTCCGCAAAGTGACAATTTTGTTGCGTTGTGTTTGAAAAATAGATTAAATGTTGTTCGTTTATACATCTGTTTCCTTTACTAATTATTTTATCCTATAACCTCACATGCCAGACAAACTGTATTACATGGTCTCAAAATAAAAATCTTTATTATCATAGCATCTTTAAAAAAAAAATTAACAGGGATATTTACAAAGTGACGTCCAATACATTTATGGGATAGTTAAGATCAAATGGAAGTAAACTGTAAAAACATGAAAATATTAATGCTGGTAACAAAAGTGTGATTTTTTACAAATTATGAAATTCTTAACCTATATACACACAGTGCAACGTGCCATCCAACTAATGATTAGTGCTGTTGAACAATTAAATCTGTGATACTCAATAACAAATAGCAGTGATTGACTTAGAATGTGAATCATTAGAGTATATTAACAGTCTATTGGCTCATACACATCTTTGGGAGCTAAGTGCAGTTTCAGTCCTTGGAAGGTTTCGATTTAGAGAATCTAATAACCCAAAACACATAAACCCTCATAATATTATTGAACATTAAGAAACACAGTTCTCGCTTTGTCTAACAGCATCAAGTGTGTGTGTGCATGTGTGAGTGAGTGTGTGTGTTACCAGGCAGTTAGCATCCCAGTCTCTCTTTGGTGCTCAGACCAACTTGTTGATTGTCCTTGTTGAAGAAGAGTCCCTGTCTGTTGGTGGCAGGTCCTGCTTGGTACAGTAGACTCTAGCAGCAGGCACCTTTGGCCCGCTTGCCGTTGCCCCCCCTGTAATCCTCCAGGTCCACTGTAGGAGACTCCTGGTTCTCATTCCTCTTCCTCAGGATGGAAGGCAGCACCAGGTCGAAAAGTGCCTCAAACAGGACGTCCACGTTGTATCCCGTCTTGGCGCTCGTCTCAAAGCACATCTTCTCTGCGGGCAGGCTGCTCTTTTCCTCCAGGCCCTTATACCGCAGTATTCTCCCATACAGAGCCGCTGCGTCCTCGCGGCTAACCTGTTTGTGAACCTTGACGCCAGAGAGGGAGGTCAGGGAGGTCGGGGAGGCCGGGGGTGTGGGGCAGGCAGACGGGAACTGTGGCCCCGTCCTGTCCTCCTCTCCCTCAGCTGGGTCCTCTGTGACTCCATCTGAGTCCGGAGCCAGCTGGGCCTTAGGGTCCGTGAGATCGGCCTTGTTGCCTACTATGGCGTAAATGCAGTCATGGTTGGCGGTATCGGTCAGGGACAGGAAGCGCTCCTCCAGCTCAGCTAGGCTCTGCCAATTGGTGACGTCGTAAGTGAGGATGACGGCTGCTGCGCCTCGGCAGTACATGGAGCCCAACCCGTGGAACTGCTCGCGGCCTGGAGAGACAGGTGGAGATCAACAACATCAACGAGGGACTGTGGGACAACGCACCCACTCAAACCCCGTAGATGTACGCAACACAAGGGAATTACAAAAGACGACGACACAGCTACACAGCTTCAAACCCATGGCTCAATCTATAGCCAAAGAACAGAAAAGTAGGAGATGCTACAAAAGAGAGACTGAGATAGAAAAGTAGTGAGACAGTCAGCAGATGGAAAACAAAGGGAACCTTTGTTGTTGAAATATGCAGAACTCTTGAGGGTGCACGGGTGTGAATAATTTGTCAGTCTGGGCACATTTTGGTTAATATAAGATTTAATTAGGATTAAAGAATTTGTTGTTCCCCTTGTTTATTACATCAACCTCAGCAGCAAAATGTAAAGAAATCCAGCATTACTTTGATCTTAGTCCAAGTGAAATGTGTCACTTGTCTCTGATATGTGAAGGAAACCTTTGGATTCATGGTTTGTAATGGTCTTGCACAAGTCTCAGGAAAAAGAGGAAATTACTTTTTTCTAAGCATCTGAGAAAGTTCAACAACACTGGACATGCATCAACTGACTTCCTGGAAAGTCCTGTAGCATGTGAAAGAGTACGAGACGTTAAAGCATGTGAAGTCATCCACGCTAAAGTCACGCTTCTATCCGCAAAAATCTCCCTGTAATAGCCGTGTCATGTGACTTGATATGAGGAACAGGGCAGGGAGCTGAAACGCCTGGATCTTTGAATATAGGTCATTCAATTCAACAAAAACCTCCAACCAAAGAGGTAATATGGGTGGGAAAATAAGATGTACACAAATGTAAAAACGGTAGTTGGATGACAGCCCTTCCATTGCTTCAACATTTGTACTCCACAACATTTGCCTTGAAATGACTCCGCGCTGAGCCAGTGTTTCTTTAACCCAGTGACTAATCTAAAATAACGCAACAGGATTCTGTTAGAGGTCATGGGGACTTGGAACACAGACAGGAAGTGCTAAATGGGTGACTTGGTCGTTTCTTATCTTTGTAGTACACCAACATGTACTACTTGATTTGTACTGAATGAGTATTTGCCGGTGTACAGGTGTTGGGAAAACATTTAGCAGTTTTGAGATTATTCACCAATAGTACCTGGACAAACACCTGACCATGACTCCTGAAAATCTACGGCAGTTTGAAAAACAAATCTTACATTATCAGACTATGATCCCATTGCGATAGTGATAAGATACGTGGTTGCGTTTAGTCAGTATGAATGGAAAAGTAACTTTTGCAATACAGTTCTGCAATACTGGGATTCCAAAGTATTGGGTAAGTCTGGAGAACTGACAAGTTTACACAAAGCCAAAGGCACACCAAACCGTCACTCCAACTGAACAATAATCTCTATTTTAGACTGTTGAGGTGTAACTTGCCAGGGGACCATAGAATATTCCTAAACAAATCAACACTCTCAGTTGTGGCCTGTGAAGATCCACCACAGGGCTTAACTAACTGGATTGACCTCTGCTCTATTGAGCTTTGCTCTACATTTTGTCACCACTGACCCATTCATACTCATTGTTGTAATCTGTGGTTATGTGTCATTGAGCGTCATGTTTGGAGAATGTACCGCCGTAAGTTCGTACGTGACTGGAACCTTCTCCAAAACAGTCTTGGTACTGGACTAATGTGTGCTGAAAGACAAGTGATCAGTGCATGTGTTTCTCCCCTGCCTCCTGATTCTCTTTGCCAAAGACTGTTGCCATCGTATTACTTATGTTCTAATCTTGTATGCATCAATGTAATTTGATTGTCCTTTTTCATTTCAGCTCGGTTTAACTTCATTAAGTTTATCGCTGAATATGATAATGCATTTGTGATGAACTTGCCACTTGCCAGTATAGATGAGATTTAAAACAAACAAACTTAACATTAAGACCCTGTCAAATGGACCATGTGCATCTCTGAACTGACCAGAGACATATCGGGTTCCTCAGTGTAATTCTATCACATGCAGACTTTTAAGCGAGTCTGTATGACCATAGACGTGCACAGATAGATGTCAGATAGTGCTCAAGCACCTCCCCCTTTTGCCCTCTGACCAGATAAGTGCCCCTTTTGAAAGACATGTTTTATTCATTTATTTTTCTAATTTTATATTTTAGTTTTTCAATGCGGCCCATGGCATCAATTCTCAATTAAAAATGTGTAATAATACCCGAAATTTGCAATTAAGTTGTAATTCTGTGAGATTGCACTTCAATCTGAATAGTAGTTTTGCAACCAAAACATTTTTCACAAAATAATGCTCAAATGTCATCTACCAGATCTGTGACCGGTTGTTTCAAACCTCCTTTCCTTTGTTGTTTTAACATGGACTGACTCTAAAATAATGCAGCTATTGCTGAAAAGGACGAGTATAGACCTGATTTAGACTCGTGCATAGACTTGAGACTTGACTTGCATGAAATGACCTAATGACGAGTCTGGTGTATAGGTAATGAAATAAATAAATACAAGATGTGCCACTGTAAAGTTATTTTTCCC
>CABFOR010043850.1:2302-12302 GCA_900660295.1 Diretmus argenteus | reverse complement strand
GGAGAAGGTAACTTCTGGATCCAGTTGCTACCAGCCCCTCAAACAAACCTGTCCATTCTTTCTAATTAATGGTTGTCCTTCCTTCCCCCTCCAATGCTTCCCTGAACCCGGCATTCCTCCTCCTTTTACCTCCAGCCCACACTTTCACCTCTCTCCTCCTGTTATTGTTGTACTAACCTCACTATGCAGAAGAGACACAGAAGCCATCTTCGATTACAACACTGCGAAGCCTCAGAGGAGAACGTCTTGCTACACCCTCCTTCATTCCTTCCTTCCTCTCACTCCCCTTGTCCCACTTAGGGAAACTCTGGACTGTGCATGAAACCTTCTGCCTCCAGGAAACTGTCAAACCCTTATTTTGTCTATCCATTTATACACGACAACACTTTCACTTTGTGCATATGTCATGTAATAAGTTTGTATCACTTACTTATTTCACAAATTGTCACTTGATGCATGCAAATGTATTATTTGTGTGTAGTATATGTGCATGTTTGTATTGCATGATTTGGATAGGATCTAACTATGGATAGGAACCCAATATGAGACACAAATCAGTTCTAGTGGGTGACAAGAGTAGTAATCTATTTTCATGAGCAACTTTAGGAAACTATACAATATGCACGATTTGCTCTATGTGAATGTGGATGTAAAGGAAATGTTAGATGTCCCCCACTGTACAACAGATGTTAATTTATGCTACATGGGATCCGGGTGCTCACAGTCTGCAGATAAGAGGGCCATCTGAACTAACATCACCTCTCTCCTCCACAGTGACTCATGTACGAGAGCAGATTGAAGCCAAGATTGAGCAAGAAGTCAAAGGTAAGCTGCATATGTGATAAACATCACATACAGTACATGCACAGATCATTACCACATACAGTAAACCAGCATACTGGAAAAGGGACAGTTCAAACAGGTCTTTACTGGTTTGATTGTTCACTTGGAAAGTAGTCTATTAGTGGCTAACCTGAATACAAGCTTTCGCTCATTCAAAGTGCCATCAATGATCCTTCAACGAGAAAAGCAATGGAGAAACTATTGAGGAAAAAGCAGTTGGTGGCAGTAATTGGATTATGGTTTCATGCACCCATAGACACTTTCAGAGTATGTAAATATGTCATTTAGGTTGAATTACCTCGTACTGATCCTATCATTTCCAAAATGCATGTTATTTGTATCTTGATGGAAAATGGTTATCATTTGTGTTATTCAATATGTTGAGAATGTACTATGATTTCCCTCACGGATATAGTTGCTTGTTGTACCAGTTTTTGAAGTCCATCCAGTTTGCATCCATCAATTCTCTTTTGGCATGAAGGTTCCTATGATCTGTTTCCCAGAACATGTGCAGGATGTGTATCTTTTAAAGTTTCCAGATTTGAAATGCCTCTTTAAAAGATATGGAAGTAGCCACATCTTTTCATTGTTTCCTAAAGAGTATTGCATCTGGAACCGATAACTTCCTCCTGCGGAATAGTTCTTAGCCTGGCTTGCAGATAGTGGGATGTGATTCCTGTGGCTTGCATTCTAAATAACACCAGTAAACTATATTAGTTCGAATAAACGCCTTCTCACACAATTCTAGAGCTTCGTTTGAGCCATTTGATTATATAACCTGTTATTCTTGGAGAGTTGTATTTCTCATTGATCGTTGATTGTGCATCGTTTATCCCCTCTAAGTTTAAGGATTAGAAAGGGTGTTTATTCTCCTGTCTGCAAGTCAGGTAAGGAATATCGCAGTATAAGCACTTATAAGCTTAAGCACTTATAAGGTTTATAAGTATATAAACCCAAAGCAAAGACCAAAAAGCAAACGAGGAAATGTCAGCAGCCCATCAGTTTATCTTGGAAACATTTATGCTTTTTTTTAAGTAATTTATGTTTTGAAGAAATTTCCACAGAAGAAGGATCAAAACTTCCTGCAGGTTTCTTATAAAAAGAATCAAGTCTTGCGTTTATTCGAACAAATATGGTGAGTGAAATTGTTATTTTTTTATGGCATTGTGACTTGCAGCATGCATTTAATTTATCCATTAATGATTCATTCAAATTCCTTTTCCTTCTTTTGAACCATGAAGGCTGTGTTGTACTGACAGGTGTCTGTTTTTGTTTGCAGAGATATTTTATAACGAAGGCAAAGAAGGAACAGAGCAGAGCAGAACAGATCTCACTAGAGGTCAGCAGCTGAGAGGCGCCTTCTCAGACACTGAGGACTTCTTGGATCATGGCCTGGTATCAGCCAATCGCTGCTCCAGCAGAACCTCCTCCATCAGCTCTTGGACAGAGAACATCAAGCCCTCCTTCACCAAGAAACTAAAGTTCCAATCAGTCCTAGAGGGGGACCTGGCAGCTTTAAAGTGTAAATTGGTGGCCTGCCCCCCCCCAACTATTCTCTGGTTCCATAATAATAGGTCCATTCAGAAAGATTGTAGACGTAAGATCTGTACTGACAGCAGAATGCACATACATACCACCAGTCTGGTTATCGATAGCATCAAAGAGAAGGACTCTGGCAGCTACAAGGTAATGGCGATAAATACAGAGGGTTCTGCAGAGTCCACAGCATCACTTCTGGTGTCACTAAGGGAAGAGCAGTCTGCAAACTACCTGAGCTTTGTTAGGCGCTCTGCCAGAGCCCACGAAAGCATCGACACCATGGTAGAACAGAGAAAAGAGAGGAAATTTAGGGTGGACCTCAGGTGTGTTGGGTCTCCATTTGACAAGATGTCTAAAGTTCACAAGGGAAGAGCTAGATCTAAGAATGCTCTGGTGCGTACGGTCTTCTTTAGGTCTGCTTCACCATCCAAAGCAAAAGAGTCTGAGAAAGAGTCTCAACGCCTAGAGACTGCTTCTGAGCGTGCCCGGTCCCCTCCCCCTATGTTTGACAGGTCTGAGCGCTTTAATGACAGGTTCAGTGATATCTACTGTGATCGGCGCACAAGCGCCAGGTTCAGTGACAAGTTCAGCGACAGGTGCAGCGACAGATACAGCGACAGGTTCAGTGACACTGAGAGTCTTCACAATGAGGTAAGAACAAAACTTAGCACACTTCAAAAAGCTGTCAAACAGAAGAAGAGGCTATCTATCTCAACCATGTCATCCTCTGAGTTTGATTTAGAGTCCGTAGCCAGTGAGTCGAGTTATGCAGACTATGTGGACAGGCTTAGGGTCAAGCCTGCTTCTCTGCCGGATGTGCAGCATTTCAACCGACCCTTTGATGTGGGAGAGAGTCGTAGGGAGTTTCGAGGTAAAAGCTCAGGTACCACCTCTCAGAGTGGGGAGCCCTCCCAGCCTCGTGTGAGGCACTCATTCGAACCCCAGTGCAGAACCCGGGCCATTCAGATCATGAAAGGTTCACTGGGTGATACAATGGTGCCACAAAAAGAGAGGGAAAGCAGTAAAAAGTATTCTGAGACACATGAGGATAAAAAGCCTGCAGCGTCTCTTGAGACTCAGGCAGATGTTGCATTTAATCAGAGTGTAAGTGAACATCACAGTGAGTTCACTAAGCACGAGATGGAGGCTTCAAAGGTACAGCTGGGTCTGTCTGAAGTACCACACTCTGAGACAAAAACATACACTGAGAGTAGGGAATCGGTTAGCGTTGTGCCTGCTAAGGAGGAGACATCACTCAGAGAATCAATCAAGGAGAGGTTCCTTAGTGACACAGTAACACCAGAGCCATATGAAGAGGAGCCTGCAGAAGAATCTCTGAAGGTTCAGTATGAGAAGAGTCTGGACGCTCAGAGGATGGAGTGTGAGGAGAAACTCCTGGCCCTCCGGATCAGGAAATGGCAGCAAGGAATGCGGATGTCAGAAGAGGAGACATTTGAGCCTGAAACTGATCTCCCCATGCCAGCAGAAGCACAGTTAATGGAGTCTGACAAGCACATTTACACCCAGGAAGAGGTGGGGGAGAAGAGAACAAATGTAGAAGCTAATACTTCGCTTCCCTCGTCTCACAAAGTAAAGGCTAGATTGGATGATATTGAAGCTCCTAAACTGTCAATGCCTAAATCACCTCGAATGAAAGGGAGGGCAGAAGAATTGGAGACATCTCCCACCTCACTCCAGAAATCCCCCAGAATGAAATCCAGAGCAGTAGAAATGGAAGCTGAAACATCAACCATGCTGGCCCAGAAATCCCCCAGAATGAAATCCAGAACAGAGAAAACAAGAGAAGAGCTTGAGCTCCAGTTGTCCAGGGAAAATATCTCTGAACTAAAGAATGAGAATGAGCAGTTTGCCAGTGAAGAGGAGGCCCTGACTGAGAGAATAATGAAATGGCAGCAGGATGTTTTGACTGAACAAGAGCAGGCTGTAGCGCTAGAGTCCGACTGGGTGGAGGCCTATGCACCATACCAGGCTGAGAAGACTGCTGAAGCCAAGATAGGCATTGAAGGAGTTTCTGCTATAGAACCAATATCTCAGGCTGAAGTGTTTCGGTGTAGAAAGACAGAGAAAACAGCCAAAGAAAAGTTCCTCCTGAGTGAGACAGTTCCTGCTGGATTCCAGGATGAGCAGGATGATAGTCTACAGTGGCCGCCTGCTGGCGAGCTGCCGACAGAAGGCCGTGAGACCAGACTGCAAACGGACAGCGAATACCTTGTGAGCGAGGAGGAAGCATTGGCTCAACGCATTCTGAAATGGCAACAGGACGTTCTAGAACCAGAAGAAGTGACAGAACTGGAGTCAGACTGGACTCTGGATGAACAACAATATAAACAAACTGGTCCTGGGTTACCATTTGGTTCCCATGTGCCACCATTTGACGCCAGTGTAATTCACCAAGCTACTGAACCCCATTATGCTGGTGTATCTCATACAACTTCCGCGTATGAACTTCCAACCCAACATATAGAAGAAACTCATAAACTGATGCAGGAGCCAATAACTGTTAAACAACCTTTACCGAGTCACCTGGCTACTTATGGCCCTACATCCCAACAGGAAGTGCCCTCTCCTACAAAACCCAGTGGAGCCTTATCTACAAGAAAACCTCCACCTGTTCACCACACCACTGCCCACGAGCCATCTCCTCCCAAACTGTCTTGTGAGTCTTCTCCTCTTAGAAAGCTCTCTCCAACACATGGCGGTATGCCATGCCATGCTGCTGTACCTATTGAAAGTGACCAACCATCTTTTCCTGTAAAAGATAGATCTGGTCGTGAATCACCTGTTAGAAGGTGCTCTCCTACCCATCTTACTAGTTTGCCTATCGAGAGACATGAACTTGCCTCCGGTCAGGCTGAGAACCTTAGTAAGCTGTCCAGAGAGTGTTTGCCAATCAGGAGGCGCTCCCCGAGCCATAGCCCACAGGAGGATCTGGAGAGAGCGGTGGGGAAGAGGAGGAGCAGGGAGGAGCATGCTATGACTGTGGAGAAAGGCAGCAGCCAGCGCTTCCAGGCTGAGGTGAGAGGGAAGAGAGGAATGAGAGAGGATATAAGAACCTCTGGAGAGAGCAGTACATGGAGAGACCAGATGGATCATGGAGGTGTGAGGAGAGAGGAGAAAAGTAGAGCGGAGATAAGATCAAAACTTGGTGAAAGGAGAGATGAAAGCCTTGAACTTGGAGCTGTGAGGAAAGAGGAGAGGAGAGTCAGTAAGGAGTTTAGTTCAGAAGATGGCCTTTACCAAAGTCAAGAGTTCAAGAAGACGAGAGAAGGGGATGAAACGGTGAAATTCTCCGCTCCAGTATTTGTGAAAGAAATATCCTCCATTAAAGTAAAAATCGGTGAGATGTCAGAGTTTATCTGTCAGTTCCACGGTGACCCGAGGCCAATAGTCACCTGGCTCAAAGATGGCCACTCATTAGCCCACAACCCAGACTATGACATCATGAACAAACCTACTGGATCAAAGCTTACTGTTTACTATCCAACCACAGACCACGAGGGGACGTTTGACTGTGTCATCACCAATAAACACGGCAGGTCCATCTGCAGTGCCTCTCTGGAAGTCTTAGATGAGAAGCTGGCGAGAACCTCAGGGATCACCCAGGAGGTGATGGTGACAGAGGAGCTGGAGAAGGGTGAGGTCCACCAGGAGAGAATAATAGTGGAGGAACTGCTGTCCTGCACGGAGACAGGAAAGGCAACACTGCAGGTGCCTCAGACAGTGATCGGCAGACCCCGTCGCTCAGATGAATCTTTCACCTCCTCTCCGGTGGAGATTAGAGTCACCGCTCCCACTCCCATCCCCGAGATGATAGTCAGTGATGTGATGGGCAGTGTGGACACATCAGAGGCTGTAGTTATAGACAAAGCCTCAGACATGCCTGACGATGACGGAGCCTCTCAGAATGTGAAGCATAAGTTTACCTTCTCCTTTGAGGTGGTGAGGGAAGCTCCTCAGGTGGTCACTGAGTTAGAGAACATCAGTTGTTCTGAGGGAAAGACTGCTGTGTTAGAGTGTACAATCACAGGAGAACCTGCCCCAGAAGTCACATGGTATCATGATGATTTTTGCCTCAAAATCACTGCTGGTAAATACAGAGTTGAGGAGCATGATAAAGTTTACAAGTTATATATCAATTACTTCACGTACACTGATGCTGGAGTGTATAAGTGTGTTGCCAGAAATACGATGGGAGAGATTGCGAGCGTTTCTGATGTGTCATTCCGAAGTGCTGAGCCTACACGGTTTTCAGAGGGTGGTACGGATGTTTTTACCCCATCTCCCACCAGCAGAACTGACAGTGTGAGAAAGTCTCCTGTTAGCTTAGCTGACGGTATCCACCACACAGCTAACACCACAGATACTGTTCTCACAGAGTCTATCAGTTCACATACCCCACCAGAGGGGGCTGTCAAACCCTCCAAACCCAGACCAGGTGTCTCTAGAGAGCCTCTGGTTATATCGGGGTGTGGTCTGCAGGCCTCTGCTGCTGCAATAAAGGTGTCTCAGATTAAACAAGCTTTTGAGTCAGACTCACCTGTTGCGTTTATGTCCCCACCCCCTTCTGAGGAGCAGAAAAGGGAAACCTTTTTCCCTGAGGAGTTTATCCCTGCAGTGGCCGTTCCCCCTGACCAGCAGGAACCACAGATGAATACGGAGTTCAGGGAAGGAAGTCCACTGATACCTAAACAAGATGCTGTTCTTGTAAAAGGCTGTGATAGAAAAGCTGCTTCTACTACTATGGTGAAACCAGTTACAGAGTCTGTTTTGACTCAAACTATTCCTGTGTCAGGAAAATCTATTTCCCCTCAAATAAGTTCTGTAACAGAAAAATCTGTCTCTCCTGAGGCGTTTCAGCTCATGTCCCCTCTAGAAGACAGAGAGATCTGTGAGATATATGGTTATTCTGAGGAAGGAGCTGTTTCAGCAGATAACCCCGGTGAAATCAGACAGTTTATAGAGGAAGTACAGGAGTCTCCAGAGCTGCTCAGACCTGAACCCGTGCTGCCAAGAAAACCTGTTCACTCTCCTGAAAAAATGGAGGTAGCTGAAGTAGAGCAGATGGTGAGAGAGGAGAGTGTTCATACATTTGACAGAACTAGCAGCTTCATACCTTTCCACTGTGACAAAGCTCCAGCAGTAAAGTTCTCTACCAGAACTTCAGCTCCCATCAGTCAGGCTGTCAAGCCTAAAATCACTTCTGAATCACTGTTGGTACCTGATAAGCAGAACGCAGCTGCAAGGTCTCTCACTATTCAAAGTGAGGCTAAACATGTGGAGGTCACTAATATTCCTGAGGAGGTGGCAGATGTTGGCGAGGAGGTGACAGATGTTGGCGAGGAGGTTAAACATGTGAGTGAAGAGATGAACAGAATCAGTGAGGAGCTTATTTCCATGCCTAAAGTGGAGCGTGTGAGTGAAGAGGTTAAAGTTGACTTTGAGGAGTTGATCTCCCACCCAGAACCCTCTATGGACAGTGGTGTCTTCTTCAGCGTGCCGGACTCCCAGGAGGTCCTCACAGAAATAGCAGAGGAGATTGAAGTCGGTTATGTAGCTGAACCTCATACACATATTGAGGCTGAAGGTTTTGAACTCCCGATGAAACCAGAATTTGAGCTCCAGGTTGTCAAGCCCAAAGCAGACAGCACAGCCAAGCAGGTTGTATCTAAACAGGATAGCTGTGATCGGGACAGGGTCTCAGCTGAAGCTGAGGCAGCAGCAGGGGTCCACTCCATGGAGTTAGAGGAGGTCACATTCAGTGCTGTGTATGACTACTACAACCCTCCGACAGACTGGGGAAGGCCACTATCCCCCGAGTCCGAGATGTCTATAGAGATAGGCAGTACTTTCAGTGAGGAGGTAGCTGAGGTAGCGGAGAGGTTCTATACCCCGGCCTCATCCACGGAGATTTCACAGCCAATCGCACATTCGTTCTTTCACACTCCCAAGTCTCCCGAGTCCTTCCACACTCCCACCACTGACACTCCTGGTGGTTTTATGACCCCTCCAGAGTACATGTTTTCCCCTGAAGAAAACAAGAGACCTTTGACAGGTGAGTCCAGTGAGAGGTTCTTCTCTCCAGCTCAGTTCCTGAGGTCTCCTGCTGATGAGGGCATTGAAACGACTCCTCCCGAGTTAAATTTGGACGAGAGTCAATTCTTTCCCGAGGGCAGAGGGTCTCTCGGCCTGGGGACACTCCAGGAGAAGGTGCAGGGGATTCCTCCTGCCTTCCTCAAACCTCTCACTAAGAAGAGAGTGTTTGTAAATGACTCTCTGACATTCTATGCTGAAGTGTTCGGCCTCCCCTCCCCTGAGGTGAGATGGTTCCACAACAAAACCCAACTGGTGGCAGACGACAGGGTTAAAGTGGAGAGAGATGGAGACAACATCACGCTGACTATTCACAGTGTCACTAAAGCCGACCATGGGGAGTATATCTGTGAGGCTATGAACTATGTAGGTGAAGCCAGGAGTGTTGCCTCAGTTGTAGTTGTATCACAGGAAGTGAGGTTCATGCCTGCTCCACCTGCTGTCACTCAGCAACACATCATGGAGTTTGATGTGGAGGAAGACGACTCCTCGAGGTCTCCGTCCCCTCAGGAGATCCTTTTGGAAGTAGAGTTGGATGAAAATGAGGTGAAAGAGTTTGAGAAACAGGTGAAAATTATCACCATCCCTGAGTACACAGCCGATAATAAGAGTATGATCATCTCCCTGGATGTGTTGCCTAGTATCTATGAGGAGGGCACTGTGGACTTTGTCACCCAGGAGAATGATGATCTGAAAATAGCTTTTGAGGTCACTGAGATGCCACCGAGGTTCATCAATCCCATCTGTGACATGGAGGCCCCTGAGAGTACCACAGTCATGTTTGAGTGTTCTCTGATGGGGATTCCATCTCCCATCGTCTCCTGGTTCAAAGGTGACAAGAAAATCCCTCACGACAAAAAGAAATACCTACACTCCTCTGATGGAGACAACCACTTCCTGAAGATCTGTAAAGTCACAGTGCAGGATAGTGGAGTTTTTACCTGCAGGGCCATTAATGTTGTAGGAGAGACACTGTGTCGGGCGTCGCTGTTGGTGCAGAGTGCTAAAGCTTTCTCAGGGAAGACTCGAGGCCGGGAGCTGACTGCTGTGTCTCTCGGCAGCGCCAAGGTTCAGCCTCAGAAGTTTGACCTGATGGTTGGCAATACGTCGTTCGATGGCGAGCAGGCGTCGGAGATCGAGCTGGAGTTTGAGTTTGAGCAGGAGGCGGACGAGTCCCAGAGAGCGGTCAGGCTGGTGGCCAACACTGATAATGAAACGAGTGAACAGGGAGAGAAATATGTCAGTATTAACTTTGATGTGTTTGCAGAGCCATCGAAAGATGACAAGATAGAGTTCAAAGGGAGGTCGTCTGAGATCTGTAGCTTCCAGTTCCAGGTGACCGAGACCCCTCCTAAATGTATTATCCCACTAACTAATGTCACAGCAGCAGTGGGGACGCCGGCTGTCCTCCAGTGTCTGCTTAGTGGGAAGCCCCACCCCACTGCTGAGTGGTACAAAGACGGAGACAGGGTCAGAGACAGCCGGTGTATCATCCAGGAGAAAACCG
>CABFOR010043647.1:4221-14255 GCA_900660295.1 Diretmus argenteus | reverse complement strand
TAAAGACGTGTCTTGATATTTATGACCATGCTTACAAGAACTCTTGCGGGGAGAAAAAAGTTTGCATATAGACCAATTGATTTATGCCTACTTGAGGTACCAGATGAGTGGACTTAACTGTATCAAGACATTTCAGATAATGTCAGGGGTAAGTTGTCAATCTAGGAAATACATGTTGACATGACTTTGAACCACCTGTGATTACCTAAACTTTGTGGTACTCATTGTGTTGTCCTATTTGGCAAGAAACCCACATCTGACACCTATGTCGAAATCACCAATAGTTATGACTAATCCCATTAAGTCTACACGCTATTAAACAGCATCTGAATTCTTGTGAACACTCAGGGAATCAGCACACATTCTATTATACACATACACAGACTAGCTTGATCGTGGATTTGATCCTACACAATTTCAATACATGGGCAACTATCTAGACAAGTGTATAAGGAGCTGTCAGACTGCGGACATCAGAGGTAAGAGAGACAAGACGAGGCCTGAGAGAGTCTCAGTATTGTGTTGGTGTATGTCTTAAGCCTCATTCAGAAGGGTTTTGTTTCTCTGGGGTAATTAGATTTGATAATCATTTTAGCGTAACTGTAATTATTATGCTGTTTTCTAAAAAAACACGTTTGTAGATATTACTATCTCTGCAGGAACAGGCTGAAATTCTGTTGTTTGTAGTTGCTTCACATAACAAACAAACAAGCCAATGCTGCTCAGTCCAGTGATGTCAAAGTACTGTTGACACTTTTGTGAAATGATCGTTGGGAAATGCGGATTATCACTTTAATTTTAATCCCGTTCCTCTTATCAGAGATTTCCCCCGTTACGTACTTTTGGGTGGTCTGATTATACTATTGTAATTCAGATTTTTTTTTCCCCCACAGAGAACAGTAGAGACATCTCTGCCTTTCCCCTCATTTGCTGATGATTATGGTGCCATTCACATTACTTCCTGATTGCCAAAGAACATGCAATTACATTTTTATCTGTGGAAGTGGCTGATCTTTAATACTGCTAGAATTACCCTGTAATGTTAATCCTGTCTAAATGAACCCTTAGTTGCTGATGTTCACACAGTGCAAAATGGTTAATAATTCTTGGTAAAACTTGATTTTCAGGTTTTGCTCTCAGAAAAACATCAATTCCACCCACCAGGGAAACTAGTACAACTTCTTGGCAGTGCATGAGTTGAAGTGTAGATATTTGAGTTGAGGGTGAAACTGTGTACCAGAAAAGACAAGCTTTGTTTTACAGCGTGCATGTTGTGACTACATCATCAACAAAACAGTGAAAGCACATTACACAATATGAGATACTTCTTTTTGAATATTTATATGGGAAACATAGATCCATGAATTTGTATCTTCTTGCTGCCATTTGTGACATAAAACCATTTAGCTATAGTAAATGTTTTTGGCATTCAAACCTTGGTGGATGATGAAGAAGAAGATAGCCACATGTGACATGATTTAAACATAGAAAGCTTGGCACCAACTTTTCTATACTTCTAAGATTTCTGAAGAAAACATGCACAACCCTGGCATCGTCATTCGTCACACACTCTCTCTGAGCCTTCTGCTTCTTCCTTTTTTTCCTGTCCACATATGTAGAGTAGAAACTAGGTCCTATTTCATAAAGGGGAAGGCCACACCCTCTCATCTTCACCAAGCAATGGCTGGACTGACACAACAGCTTTCAGCCCCCTTCACCTGCCGAGTGTGTCTATTCATTAGCCTCTACTGGCGGCTATCAACTCTTTAAACTACTACCTGATAACACACTCCCACTGAGCATAATGTATTTATCTGTGTACCCCGTCTCCTCCTGAAAGTATTCCCATTTCCCACAGTCTATTGTTGTATTTTGTGTTCTCCATAAATACAGCTGTTATATATGGACCTTCCTAGTAAACGCACGTAAAACAACATGATGGCTGTAGGTTCAAATACTAAGGTTCTCCAATAACGTGAAAGTGTCAAAACACTTCACATCCCAGGGGCTCCTCATGAATACCAAACATTGTGGAGCATCTCCTTGTCAAGCCTGCCGTGTAATGTGGAGGGAGGAACATGTAGTTATGTATCTGACTAAATACCTCTTATGTAAGTAAAAATGGGACTGATGCTTTTGACTTTCTGCACCCAATCATGCAAGTACCTGTCACGATGAATGATGACCCCTAAAACTGACACTAATTGGAAAACATCAAGGAAGGGCTGATACTGGAGAGGGAGATGGGGACATATGTTTTAACTTGTTATACGTGTTTTTGGTAACACACTTCACTTACTGTCTGATGTACATGGGTCCGGCAAGTCTGGAATAATACAGATAAGTAACACCACATATTTTTTCTTGTTACACGTGTTCCTTATATACACTAGCTGTCAGTATGGCTCAGTGATTTCTAGTCTCCTAATGGAGGTGTGGACCCAAGCCCCTCAACCTGGTGTGGCAGGATGCCACCCCTTGAGCTGGGTCATGCCACTTGCCATGTGTCCAACAAGGAAGCCCTCTGCCAGGCCACCAACAGCTGATGTTCAGTACTCTGTGTGCCTTGGCAGACTGCACGGATCTTCCTCCTTTATAGCATAGCTCAATGGAACCGAACGCCTGCTTTTTCTTAAGGTGTGGTTCCTAATGTCAGAATCTGGGGTGAGTCCATACTTCTAGTTGATTTAAGATCAGGAAAGAGAAAGTGTGACCAAAACTAACATCCACCAGAAGTAGGGATAGGCAAAAAAACAGAGGGACATGGAGCGATTTGGGCCAGTGCCTAAAGTAGATGGAATTTGATGATCATAAAAAGCTTTGTGTTTTTGCTTAATTTGATGGGGGAGGGGTAACAGTTGACTGCAAAGTTCCAAGGACAGATTCGAGCCCAGGGCATCATGGGTACATGGTATGTGCTTTAGCCAACTGAGCCACAAGGATGTCCAGGCTTACTGTTTCAAAATAACGTCGAGATAAGCTAAGTGAAAGGGTGACATCAACTGCAACCAGCAGGGGTGCCACCCTAATGTTAACTGGCCACTCTCCAGACCTCAGTTGGGCCTTAACATCCTGATATCGTTGATATCAGGCAGCTTAAAATCACACACTTCTATTGTAAATGTTCTATGCTAACTATTTTCTCTCTCTCTCTCTCTCTCTCTCAAAGTGCTTTTTCTTCATCTTTAAGATTAGGAACCTAATGAGATTTAGGTCAAGTTATTCAGGGCATTGGTGAATGTGGGTCCGAAGCACTGGCTCACAAGAAAGAGGTTTAAAAATGACTTATTGTATGACCCACAGCAAGTCAATAAAGGAGTGTGTGCCACTACACAAAACAACAGCAGTGATGAGTACACTGGAGTGTACACCAAGACTACAACTATAGGTCTTGGCAGTGGAGATATACGCCCAAAAGTGAGAGAGAACAAACTTTGCAACATATTTCTTAATGATGTTTTTTGGTTTTATTTAGTTTTTCCAAGTGTCTCACTAAAACTTCTTCCATGGTTAGATCCTAAATTCGGAGAGAACTAAGAAGTCAAGAAATGAGGAAAGGGGATCAGATTTATTGACGTGTATCACATTTGACATATGTGTATCAGTGTATCTGAGACATTATCTTAAGAGAGGAGGTGTGTGGAGGAGTGGAAAGTAGACACGAAAAAATAGGAATGTTTTTTCATACATCTGGCTGTCCTCCACCAGAACACGACACTCAGAGACATTGCTGCCTTGCTGCAAAATAGTCAAACCAAGACATCTATGCATTTTTCTAATATTTTGGTCAATGATTCTTGTCAGCTGTGTAAGGAAAATGGTTGGTGTCTATCTTCAGCATCCCCAGTTGAAGGCCCCTGAAGAAGCTGATATGATCAACACAGCCCTTCCATAGCTATTAATTCAGGGGTGTTGACTAAGAGCACTTTCATATTTATACCAACAACCCAGAGGACTACATGCAGGGGTAAGGAGGTTTATACACACCTCCACCACCTCCAGTGTTGTACTGTTGATCACTGAGCAGCTCCACTAGTTGAGCATTCAGTGCCTTTCTCAAGGACATTTTATGATAGATTTGAATAGGCTTCTTATCACAACCCCAATTCTTTAATGTTATGGCGACTCTTACCCCACTAAACTGAGTGTCTTCAAGAGGGAGACCAGCAGTTCTCATGTCATGGATGGAAATTCACTTGCAACATCATCTACTGTAGTTTGGGATGTTAGGCAAACCTCATATGGTTGATTTTCACCACCGTTTTCATTTCTCTTCCTCTAGCCATGACACAAGCACAATGTCAAAAGACAAATACAATATTCTGTAAACATAGCATGTTACATGCATAATGAGTTTGTTTGAAAGATGATGCCCCTGGCGTAATCAACTTGGCATCTTGGTAGCTGTGATGACTAATTGATAAGTGATCTTTGTGTGTGTGTGTGTGTGTGTGCGTGCACGCGCAAGTGTACACTTGTGTGTGTATTAGAACTTGGATGCAAAATGTCTAGGGCTACAAGCTTCCAAGGCTTGAGCAGCATACCAAGTGGCAGTTGGCAAAGACCTCACTTCACGAAGGTCAATATGCCATCATGACACAAAATGGACAGTTCACCTCAACCACAAACAGCCCGAGGGCTACACTGTCTGGCAGGCACATGTTGAGCCCTGGCATGTCATTGACAATCTACATCTCCGAAGAGAAGCACACGTTGGCCTCCCCTGTTGGGTTGTTGAGGGCATTGAGTGAGCTATTGTTACAGTTGTTATTCAAAGCTTTCTTTTATTTGGAAATTCACTGTAATTGCATATGTACACACACATTCATACACACAAACACACACATTCTGTCTCATACACACAGTACTCTCACTGATGGAATAGCACTACCTGAATTTGACAGCATTAAAGCCACATATAAGGCCATGTGTCACTCAAGTTACAAAGAGGGAAATGCAGCAGTTTTGGAAGGTCTTTACACAGCACATTCAACAGAAACATGATTCAGGTTATATTATTGTCACTTTTCATTCATAAAAAGTGAAAACAGCATAATAATTCAGATTAATAAGGATACAATTCCAATGACCCAATCCCACCAAACACTGGTATGTTACAAAGGTCACATCGTTACAATAAAAGATGCACTATGTAACTTTCTGTAATTTAGTCATTGGCAGCATGATGAACTATTTGTATTGACGACTTCACCACCCTTAGTTTTCTGTAGCAATAGCTGAGGCGCTAGCTCACTTGCTGCTGTTCCGCGGCTGTGTGCATTTGACGCATAAGTTTCCATTTATCACTTCCTGTGCTGTGAGAAAACATTCCTGCCAGTGTACCTACCGACTCCAGAACGTCATTGGGGTGAATGGAGTGATGCTACAGCAGCTCAATGAAAGGGGAGGGGCAGTCTTCTCTGTCACAGCCCCATTTCATGAACTAGATCGATTACATTAAAAAAAGTTACATAATGCAGCTTTAACATAAAGTGGAACTTCATTACCTCTGTCACACAAACATGTTCAATGGCACAATTTGTGCATCATCAAATATATATGCAAGATCACATTACATTACAACATGGTTCCTCAAAACTGCAGACGGTTATTTGATTTATTACACATACACCCTGGTATGGGAACTTGACGTAAGATGATGCTTACAGTAGGTGGAGACTATGAGAGCATCCTAGGTGACTGGGATATCGGCACATTTTCTTGTTCGGGAGTGGTAGCACTAATATGAAAGGTAATTTCCATGTAAGAACCCAAATCCAGTCTCCAATTCATTCAGTGGAGCATTTCAAAAAAAGTGACGTAATTGCAGAGTATCTGGATCTATGTAGACTAATGTTATGTTCCCCAAACAGTAATTGAGTTGCCTAAGATCTTCGGAATAACACGCTTCTTGTTTTCAGATGGATATTCCCTTTAAAGGATAAAGAAATCTTACATATTGTACATACCATGACAGTGCTGTGAGAATTTTCCCAATTAAGAGGGGATAAAGTGCTGTCAGCTTTGGCTTTGACAGAGAGAAAAGATGGGAGAAAACCATATCTGACAGCCCTCTTCTTGGTATGTCATCTATCCACACTGTAAGCTCAACAAAAGTGAAGATCTGGACACCATCCATGACCCACTGAATGACCCACACTGCTCCCGGGCCTGTGATGCTAACCAGAGCATTCTCACTGTCACATCACTGAGGCCACACATTACAGCATACAGCTGACCTCCCAAGAACACACATTTTGAGCTCTCCCAGGCCTCAGGCTAATACAAATAAGAGGGGGGAAATCAAGTTGTTGCATTTCTTCATTTAAACCTACAATTTCACTCTAATGGACACACACAAACACACCGGATAAGAAAAACCTTTTAATCCCAGATTTCAATAACTAAAACATCCCCCCTCCCCACGTGGTGACATGATGTCTCAGTGTTGGTGCTGAGCTTCACAATTAGCTGCCTTGGGGCTGAGAGTAAATAACAGCACATTGGCTTTTTTATCTACCATGGAGACTCTGACTCACCCTGCCTGCACCAAATTCCCACAACCAAACAATGGCATGGGAATATCCTTGCCAAACAGGTGGATAGATAGTCTCCGACCACAGACGTGGAAGACCGATAACTCATATCAACAATCTCATAGTGTATCACCTGCACTATACTGGGACAGTTGAGGCTTTGTGCAAAAAAGTAAAGTGCATTTTGGTCTTTATTATTATTTTTAAATGTGATAGTCATAACAGTGATAATAATAATAAGAGATAGACTAAATAGAAATGGAATACATAACAGGATAAAACAGAATAACAATGCCTGTTTAAAAACATCAACACAAGAATATTTCTAAAACAATGAGCAAGAATTATAAACAGCTAGAAATAGGCAGCAGTAAACATTGTTGTTTTTATATTGCCTAATGTTTTATGGTCTTTGTTTCGGATTGATTTGTGTGCGGCTACACTTCATACCTCAGACACCACTGATTGAATAGTGAATAATTTTGTGGGAATGATCTTTACAATGCGGTCGCCATTATTAGGACAATCAGTGGAATGTTTTGAAAGATAGCTGTATTTGTGTAGCACTTTGGACTTACAAGTCTGAAAATTTAATTACAGCGCCTCTATGAGGCCAGTCAGTGTACGTTTTTAAACATCAGAACAACCTGCCAAAATGCATCATCCCTCCAAGTTTCGGCAAAACCGGACCAGTGACGTCTGATGTATCACATTTCAGTTAAAGCGTCCTCATTAGGCCGAATGGTGGTTCCCCATGCCCGAACCACCAGCTGAGGTGGTTTGGGCATCTGGTGAGGATGCCTCCCGGACGCCTCCCTAGGGAGGTGTTTCGGGCATGTCCAACCGGGAGGAGACCTCGGGGTCGACCCAGGACACGCTGGAGGGATTACATCTCTCGGCTGGCCTGGGAACGCCTCGGGATCCCCCCGGAAGAGCTGGTGGAAGTGGCGGGGGAAAGGGCTTCCTGGGTTTCCCTGCTGAGGATCCTGCGACCCGGACCCGGACAACCGGAGGACAACGAGACGAGACGTCCCCATTAGGCCAATCAGTATGTTTTTTTAAATGCCGGAACACAGTGAGAAGACACATCATCCCTTTAAATTTCATCAAAATCAGACCAGTGGTGTCTGAGATATCATCTCAGATATCACCTGGGATATCACCTTTGGCTTGCGACATGTTCAGTATCAAAGCAAGAGCGTCACATTTTCAGATGATGCATTTTTTTACTTCTCCCTGACAAGTCTTCATTTTCATTCTATAAATACCTCTGCAGGATCACAAGAGAGGAAACTAAAATAACACATCCAGTTTCTGGTTTGCAGGTGGTGACACTTGCGCCTTACAGTATGCCTCAAATTAGATTTCCTGTGGGGAAATGTTGGCAGTTTGAAAAAGCCTCTGTTTATTTGAAATTCTAAGCTTGACCAATACTGTCTTGTCCGGTAAATGGATCAAAGAATTTCTGACTTGTTCTGTCATTTGTAGTTTCTGGATGTTTAAAGAGAAACCCAAACAAAGTATACTTCAGTAGTATCACCATTGCCATTCAGGGATGTCTTGATGTGGCAATGAGTGGAAAACGTTGAATGAAAATATTTCTGTGGTTAAGCTGTTCATCATACACTGCTACAAGGGTAATGTGTTCTTGTGTGACCGCAACTGGCTCTCTCTCCTGTGTTGTCAATGTACCTTACAATACAGTTTCCTAATATAGAAAGATGAGTATGAGGAATTCTGCATTTGAGCTATGTTTTTCCATTACATGAACCCATCCACACTTTTCCTCATAGTCAGTCAGTACGTCTCTCCCTTCTCTCTGCCTTCTCGCTCACCCACAAACACAGATTTTCCAAAAGCATCGTGTGGGCCAAAATAACAACAGATTTGAATAATTAAGATTTGTGTGAGAAAAAGATAAATTGTTAAAATCCCAGAAAAAGAGACCTGATGAAATCTGCTTAACATACACAGATAAACATGTTTACAGCATGCTGAACATGAAAGGTGGCGATGCACTCACAATACAAATCCAAGCAAACAGAATCTGCACGTCCTTGTTTGCAAAGTGTTTGGTCTACAAGCTTGCACATATGGGGCGTGCTGAAAACCTGACCTAGCAAGCCAAAGACACAGCATGTAAACAGTATGACAAGGTCCTGGACTCCCAAAGAAAGATTGTTGTTCCAGCGTGGACAGGTTCTTGGCTGGATCACTTTGAATGACTGATTGGATTCCAGTCAAAACTCTTTGTTCTGGCATGGCTTGCAGCATAAATAGAACAATATTGGGCTGTGTCAATTTGTAGGGGTATTCCATTACGTTACATACAATGGTGTGGATCAGATGTAAATATGAGTTGAGTCATTTGGGTTTGCCAAACAAATATTGCTGTTTGGTGCACACAGTCAAGTTTGATCCTTATATACATCTTAGGATCAGGGTCACAACTTGTGTACGACGCTTAAGGAAGAATTGGCTTGGTGCCAGTTTCCCCTACTAGAATATGTGTACATACCCAGCCCACCAAACTACGTCACCATGACATTAAGGCAATATTTTGATCTTCACATGGTCTGAACTAATGTGATTTCTCCAATAACCTATGGATTCATTTAATCATCAGCCTATTGGTTTGTAATTTCAACATCCAGGTTATTGAGTCTGGTGACGACTGGTAAGTCGTATAAAATGTTCAGTTTTGGCATGTCAATGGATTGTTCATAATGTGTAGTTAACCTTAACATCTATAGCCTATGTCGCCAGTTGGTTATTTGATGACGATTGGCAACAAAATGTATTTAATATCAGAGCATGTTACCACAACATGGTGAGTTAATTGGGCTGACATGGAGAGTGGGGGCAATAGAATTGCCATTTAATATAGCCATATAGCTTAACATCAGCTTTTACTACCTGCTCATAGTTTACAATTGACAACTATATTTTTGTTGTCTTTCTTCTGAACAAAATCAAAGTAGTGGGAATACTTCCAGCTGCTGAATGTAAACGTATCCATCTTTAATCCAAGTGTGTGATGGGCAAGGTGTCAAAATTAATCTGGTGATTGACTGGAAAGATGCGCGCTTTCCCCTACTCGTGGGGATATTCACACTCATCTGAGGATATTCACGATTATCCTGATAATGGAAATTCACCAAGATAAAATGATCTGTGTTTTTATCACGATAAAAGATAAAATCGTGTATCCTCCCATCCCTAGTGGCACTACAGTGGCACTTTCCCAAGAACATCAGGAGAGAATGTGAAACCATAAGGAACATAAACGAGTCTACTAGTCATGAGCTTAGACTGTTTATGACTTCCCACTTCCTCCTCCTGTCCTAACATTTCATGCTGGTAATCACTATTCATCAGTTCATACTTTTTAAGCTTAATGTCCCACATTAAACTGAGATGGACATTTATAGGCCTGAAGTTTGAACAAAGTCAGCACATGTTCACTCAAACGTTGACTCCTGGAGGAGAAACTGGCAA
>CABFOR010042533.1:0-10268 GCA_900660295.1 Diretmus argenteus | reverse complement strand
GGGGAGGGAAAAAAATCATATTCATTTAAAATGTGTCAGTGGGTGGAGTCAGTAGCGTACTTTGGGAATAGGTCTCGGCGCTCTCTAATAGACCTGTTAAACGCTTAGGCCACTGATATGGACTAGGCCCATTTCTAATGTTATTCAATAAGAAATAAATGTCCCTATATCCTACTTCCATATTCCAAGTCTATCATTTTAAATGTCTTTTTAATGAAGTAGTTAAGCCGCTCCATGATGTTACACCACATACGCATCCATCCACCTGGCAACCGGCATACAGAAAGATGAGCTAAACACACTTGGTGTTCCTATAATGATTAAACAACCTTCATTTATACCCCATGCATGGCAGAGCTGCTGATCAATTAACGTGATTTACTGTAGTGGCTCTGGCCATAGCACTTCCATGGTAAACAGTGACTTGGTGTCCTACTGTAGGGTAGACCTTCCTTCATCGCACCCTGGGGATGACTTGTGGCAGAATAAACAGCAATTTGGACTCTACTCTCTCTCCGCTGTGACACTTTCCATGGAAATTTGCGACTTGAATCAACGCTCTGACGACACGCGGCCATCTGTTGTTGTGTTAAGTGTGTTAAGGCATGAAGTGGAGCGATAACACAGAATCTCACTTCTTTTTAATACAGAGAGCAGATACAAACGCACATGCAGAGTGCGTCGGTTTTCTCATGCCACACAAGCATGCACACACATTCACAACCTCACACATGCACACAGGAACACATGCATCTACACACACAACCACACACACACACATACACCCTACATTGGTCCCGAGAGTCGCCTACCCTGAAAAGGCAGAACTGGGGCCTTTTCAGTTTTTCACTTCATAGAACAGAGCTGTGGAATCAAATAAATAATAGACAAAAGAGAGAGGGATAGTGATAGGATGACAAGTCAATGCTTCCTTTCTCTGCAGCAGCGTAGTGCACCTCTGAAGAACCTCTGAATCCCTTCCATTCTCCACACAGTGGAGGGCACCAATAGATTAAAACTGCATGGCATACAGCGCTTAAATGAATAGCGCTAAAAATACATCCTTTTCACTGCGACATGAAAGGAAACTGCCTTTCCCCTGTCCAGTATTGAGCAGCCATTGATTCCAAGACAAAGGCTACACCTCCTCAAAGAGGTAAGAAAAAATAGCAATCATACAGGCAATTATTTTCAAATGCGCCTGCAGTGGCCGATAATGTCAGTGCGCCTCTCTTCCTAAATAAAAGGAGGGAAGGCAGGCGTCAAAGCTGCAGGCCCACTGCCGAAGACGAATGAGCCCATCCGCAGAATGCTTTGCTTTCATCTGGGCAGCATGACATGGCTCCCCATGCAATGTGAGGCAGGGCTGGGCCTGGGGGGCAGAGACACACAGAAACAGAGAAGAATATGCATTCTCTATTCAGCTCTATGGGCCCGACACCAAGGCAAAAGCCTTCTAAAGACCAGTGGCTGGATTGCCAGTGGCTTTCTCTTGGAGTCAGGCCATAGACAATCGTCACTGGGGCTCCATAGCCTATAGCATATTTCTCTCTATGAGGCAGCAGCATGCAGTGGGGCCCTGTAGCTGGACCATTTCTAAGGGCAGAGAGAGATTTTGCAGAGACTTGTACTTCAGACCCTATTCATTTTGATATGCAGACACAAGAGCAGCAGCATCTAAGGAGAGGAAGAGAGAAAGCTCACTGCTGGGCCTAGCCCTCCACACTCCTGAACCACTCTGATGTTCTGAGTAGAAATCTTCACTGGACTGGCTTCAAAGAAGGAAGATCGAGAGGCAGCCCTGAAGGGGTGGGGCGAGGGAAGGAAGGACTTACTGGAGCGAAAGGCAAATAAAGAGGTCAACCTACAGAGAAGCTGGGCAGTTATAGACCACTTAGTAATAATGTTGAAATCAGACAGGACAGAACCAAGTAAACAAGGAGTTGTTTCCCATTTTGATTTTGTCTTAACAACTATTTCCATCCTCAATAACCTAGCCCACTAAGCACAGTATTACTTACGCCCCAGTTTTCTTAAGTTAACAGATTAAGAGAGGTAGAAAATGGGAGCAGCAAAGCATAGAGAAAAAAAAGATAGAGAAAGATGGACCCAGCACTAGGGATGGACAAATGGAAGCAGTGGCAGAGGAGAGAGGGAGACCGACTCTCCTCTCCTCTTTCATCCACTACTTGTGTGCTGCAGTGGAAAGCCCTGCGGTCCATGCCTCAGGCACTGAGCCCACGCTTGGCCTATCAGTTTAAGATCAAAAAGAACTCGCTTTAGCAAGACATATGGACTGAATAATGCATCCACTTTATTTCCACAAGGTTGGATGGAGTGAGGTGGAGAAAAAAACACGTCAAATTTGTGAGTGTCAAATATTTTGTCTATCATGCATGCTTATAGGTGTGTGCCTGTCTGTCTGGCATATGTGAGTGTGTGTTCTAAACCAGTATTTCCACAGGCCGACTAGCCTCTTCATAGGGTCATTCATTGTGACTGGACAGAGGATATGGTAGCCTGTAGCGTGATAGAAATGGGCTTCTATGATGTCTCATTTGAATAGTCTGACAGCCAGGGGCTGAAGAGCAGCCTTGAAATGAATTATGAATAGGAGGTGGGCTCAAGTTTCCTTGCAAACTGCTGAAAAAAGGTGAAGCACAATGTCAAGTTCAGTCAGACACAAACCAGTCTTGAATCCCGCCAGACGTCTGTCCCTCTCACAAAACAACAACTTGGTTACATCCTGACAGAGAACTGCAGCTGAGTCTTGTTATTTATTTAGCTGAGGCTAGGTTTGTGTCTATCCTGTATAACGTGCACCAAGAGAGGGAGACAAAATCAAGTGTTGTTTAAAATAGGCTAATTCCCAGATAAATACTGTGCAGTGTAGCTTCCAGATTAGACAAATACTTGGAATAAAGGACAGCTCTGGACAAACCTCTTCATTAAAATTCATATCACAGAAGCACTACCCTTACTTTGTGTAAATGAGCTATGAACAAGGCAGGTAACTAGAAGCATCATGTCTAGGGCAGGCAACGGTCCTGCCCTTTGGCCTGTGACCCCTGACCTATAGCCTATAGTTTGGGTAGAACACCTGCCAATAATGATTTGAGGAGGAAAAGAGATTCAGCAGCAGAAGAGAAAGTGGGATCATTAGCCTGGCTTCTACTACAGGGCTAAATCCAGTCAGCCAGGCCTTACTCATATTTACTAGATCACTGGATTCCCTGTACCCCTACGACTTATCATACTTTCTACAATTGTTCATGGTCAATGTGTTTTTGTTGTCAGCAGCTACAAAATGCCACTCCACATACCCACCATATCCCCAATGTACAACAGTCAGTTATGCCAATGTATCCTTCCTCTAAACACCTCTTAGTTGTGTCCCTCAAATTCAAAATAGCCTCTGAGCCTGGAAACCAAAGACCACCTACACCTGGATCTGTATTATTATTTTAATTATTATTATACATCAATTTATTATTTGACTAAACATCTTCCTTCTGTGCACATTTGTATTGCACGGAAAAGGTCTCTCAGTAAAGCAGCCATTCAGTCTGCAAGGCCAGCAACTGTGTCCTTGGCCTTATAAGAGTTGGAGAGGGCGTGAAGGACACCACTGGCATCCCACCATGGATTAGTCTGATGACACACTTCTGCTGCTTAGCTTATGCATTGCATACTGTACCACTAGGCATGTCTCAGTAGGGCGATATGACCTCCTTCTAAATCCCCATCATGAAGTAGCAATCATTCCATCAGCAACAGTGGAGGAACCTTTGTTCTTTGCCAGTGAGTGACAGTGGAAATGGTATAACTGTATAAACGAACTCCACTTACCTAATTAGTAAAATCTTAATTGCAGTGATATTGCATTAAATACCGACTGAAACTGTAAAAGGCAATATTCTTATTAATCCGCGCACGCCATCTAGTGGCAGCCTTACTGTACTACAATGCAAAATAAGGGAGAAAGCCTCAATTAAATATCCACAGCAACATATTTTTGTAAGACAGCAAGAGACTCGTTCATGCGCAAATAGTATCTTGTCGAGGTGACATTTCTGAGCTAGTCTCAAGTTAGGTTATATAATAGCTTATGTTTACTACAGTGCGCACAGTAAACGCGCCTAGACATAAAGCCACATCTAAGGGACAGGATAACGCACGAATAAGTATAGTATTCATTTAAAGTATCTTCACTGGTGCGTAGTGCGTGTAGAGGTCAAGGTTTCTAAGGACAGACTATAATATTAGTACACGACTTACCTGTCCAAGTCTTCTGTTCGGGGACTGAGTAATATTTATTCCCTAAATGATCTGTGCCAACATGCTCACGTACTAGTCCAAACGTCCGCCGCAACAGGCCGCTGATTCTGCTCATTTTTTACAGGATAACAAACGATATCGGTATATTTTGTCTGCGTTAGCTGTCTCACAGGGTTGTTCATGTAATCGCACAGTGGGCGGGACAGGAATGTATAAAGCGTTGTGTGATTGGACGACTGGCCGTGACCAACCAATGACGGTGTTTGTCATAAGTCTCGACAGCATGACGTAAACAACATGGCCGCGCATTGCACCGGAGCTATAATGCTAACTGAAATTGGTTTAAATTAGACAAAATAAGATCTGTAAATGACAATGGGATGTAATTCAAACGCCACTGTTCACTTTTATGGCGCAAGAGGCACAAAACGATGATTTCATGGTCACAAAAAACGTTTCTAATCCGATTAAACGTTCACTTCACAGTAGAAAACATGCTAGCCCGTAAAGCTAGCTAAATAAAATGAGCTAACGTTAACAAAGAGACTACAGCCCCTGTTCTGGAAGTAAAACAGTTTCTTATCAAGTTTGAAACAATGTTGGGATTTCTCACAGCAAGGCGGGCTGGACTCGATGACCCACTGCGTCTGAGACGTGCAGAGTCGACGAGAAGGTGAGAGAGAAATAAACCTGACGTCTACCACATCCTTCACTTCATAACTCGACCCCTCGATTCACACCTGAACCATATCGTCAAAGCTATTAACATGACTTTCTGATTCCAATCTAACATCTACTGAGGCTATAAATTAATTTCCTACATAGGTTAATCCTACGAAAAGGAGTGTGTCCAGTGTTACAGGTGTCCTCTTGCTCGACAGGGTCCTTGGTCTGGAGTTGAATCATGATAGAGATGTGGACAGAATCCATGGAAACGGCATCAACACCATTGACATTGAAGTGATAGAGGGCAGATAGTAAGTCCTTGAAATTTACCACTACTGTTCTATACACAATTACACATTTATATTCCCAACAAAGTTATAACCCTCATTTACTTGCAAAATCAAAATCAAGCCACAGTAGGTCCATCCTATATTATATGAATATTGCTGGTTTGTTAAACTGTGGGTTCAATCCAGAATTGTTCACCAGCCCCTTACTGGCAGGTCCATGCATGACTACTGTGGCAATGTAGTTAACAAACCTGCAACCCCAGGAAAAAGACTGAATTTCTAATTGTTGTCCTGGGCTGAGAAGAACCCATGTTGCAGTAAATGTGGGCTGCGAATGCAGTGTCTGAACTGAAGCCTCTCTGCTGTCCAGTATGTTGTCTGGAGGTGCAGATGGTGTGATTGTCATCTATGACTTGGAGAACTTCAGTGGAAAACCCCAGTACACCTGCAAGGCAATCTGCACAGTAGGCAGGTGAATTTTGCTCCCATTTACTGACTTCGTCCACTAGAGGGTAGCATTGCATTGAAGTCATATTTTATCATAAGCAAGTTCAAAAACACATTACTGTGTTCAGTAACACTACCCTAACAGTGTTGGTACAGTATTGCATTTTGAATATGAAGCAGATGATTTAACATTTGGTGTGAGAATCTACTGGGAAGTTTGTTCTTATGTGGACATGTGTATTGCTTTGGTGATATAGGTGTGTGTTTGTGTGTATACTTGTCTTTTTAGGTCCAGTCGGTATGTCCACAAATTTAGTGTAGAGACAGTCCAGTGGTATCCTTACGACACAGGAATATTTGTCTCTAGTTCATTTGACAAGACCATGAAGGTGTGGGACACTGAAACACTGAAGGTAAGGATAATAGTTGCAAGCACATTTAACCAAGTTTTATCTGTATGAAAAGTGTGATATATACGGTAGTAGGAAATTCGGGATTCACTTATTAACTGACTGACTGATATTAGATTCATTACATTTACATTACACTTTTATCCAAAGCAACTTACAATAAGTACATTCAACATAGGTAGTCAAGAAAACTACTATTTACCAGAAATATAATAAGTGCATCTCCTTTCTAAAGAAGCATCAAGAGCAGCATAAAGAGCAGAACCAGTACTAAAGTAAAAGTGCAAAAACTAGTACAATACAAAGAAGCATCAAGAGCAGCATAAAGAGCAGAACCAGTACTAAAGTAAAAGTGCAAAAACTAGTACAATACAAATACAATAAGTGCTAAGAGGAAGGGTCAGGGTAGCTCTTCGTTAAGAGATGGGTTTTCAGTCTGTGGCGAAAGATGGGCAGTGACTTGGCTGTCCTGAAGTCAGTGGGGAGTTCCTTCCACCACTGTGGGGCCAGGACAGAAAAGAGCCGTGACCGGGTCGAATGGCCCCAAGGGCCTCAGGTTAAACTCACAAGTCAGTCTTTAAATGCTTTGCTCAACTAAAGACTGAGGACTTTCCCCCATGTTTTGTTGCTAAAACTGAAACCCTTGATATTGGGGTGGTGGCATGCAGAAGTTGTGTGTGCTTGTAAACAGCCGTACCAGCAACACGTGCATTATAGGATGGCTCAGCCACAGTCACTGAAGAAAACTCCTTCAAAGTTTTGTCGCGTTTGCGGTGAAACATATTCATCGGTAAAAAAACAAACGCAAACACATCTGTCCGACTGGCCTACACATCTGCTCTGGAGGACATTACAGGACGGGTTGGGCTCTGCTCCACGCGTGTCGCGTACTGTATGTCGAGGGGCGTAGCTTAGTTAGCGGCTGTTCTCGCTGGCGTTCTAGCAACTAACTTGCATTTAGAAGTCCCCAGACGATTGCTAGTCGGCGAGATCTCCGATCGTCCGGTATAGCCTCGGGTCAGCAGAGCAAAGTGGTCGAGCGAGATTCCTTATATCTTTACCACCCTGTCTTCACTTTTCATTCTTTACACTTTCTTTTCCCCATCTTCCTTATCTTCTGCCCCATGCTTTCAATCTCTCTGCCACATTGTCCCATATGGCAGGCTGTGTGCTAGAATTACACTGGCGTCATGGTTACCTCCAAAGGTCAGCGAAGGGGCAGTCAAATCCCACTAACCCTCTCATTTGTTTTACTCTGTTTTTCTTTCTTTCCCCCTCTCTCTCTCCCTTCACTTACACACACACTGATTCTTGGTTGTTCCCATTAAATTACTTATTATAGTTGTATATTCACACACTTGCATTTGTGTGTTAACAGACTTTTAAGTTGTGTGTTTGTGCACAATCATGCATATGTGTGTGTATGGTATCTGTATGGTATTTTTGTGTACAGACAGAGCCTTCTCTGTGTCTGTGGATATTGGCTCTGATCATACTTGTGTTGGCACACGCTGGCAGATAGGACACAGAGAGGTTTGTGTTGTGCAGAAGAATTTGCATTGTAACCATTGCTGCTCAAGCACACTGCCTCCCAAGCTCTGAGCTGCTATGCCCTCCTCCACCCCCTTTCATGGTCACCTAAATAATGTCCTAAACTTCCTTCCCTGCATAGTGGGTGAAGTTAGCTTTTGACCTCTAAAAACAAACAAATGCCTTTACACAAAGAATGACGGAGTTTGACTCCAAGTGCTGATCGTTAGCAAAAAGAGTATGCCACGTGCAGCACTGTATTACTGTTCATTCTCTAGATTTTACTGATAGTAGTTTGGTTTGCATGTTTAAGTAACAATATGCTTTGGCTGTATAGTCTTTCAGTTTCAGTCTCTCTCTCTCACTCACTCACTCACTCACTCAGTCACTCACTCTCTCACACACACACACACACACACACTATTTTGCCATAGTTCAAGGTGGTTCTGAAGCTTGAGCACAGCTGATTGTTCTTTCTCTCTGTTATTCTCCAGCCTGCTGAAGTCTTCCAGTTCGAAGGAAACATCTACTGCCACCACATGTCCCCCATAGCCAGGAAACACAACCTCATTGCCGGTGTGTGCGAGTGTGTGTGTGTATGTGTATGTGTGTGTTGCATCCTGTGTACTACGTGCTTTCTCACAGTACTTCAGAGATACTGTCCCCGTGTTGTACACCAGTCTTCACCCCAAGTTACAAAGTGACAGGTGCCTGGTTGGAACAAGAGGGTCTTAGAGGATTAGACGGGTTCAGGAGGTTCTCAGTGAATGACTAATGTGGAAAAACTAGAGAGGAATCTAGGTACTACCTCACGCTGTCACCAAGCAGGACCAACAGGTTACTCATACCGGTTCAGTATGTACACATATACGTGTGCACAGAGGTACACCCCCTTCAGACACACATTCATGCAGCAGATCTTTTAACACTTCCGTTTCTAACCTGCCAAGGTGTTCGTTTGTCTGTGTTTCTTTCCCAACCTTTTAATCCCTCTGAGGAGTTACAGATGCTTGCCAAACAAGTCGCAAGCAACCCTGAAGTCTTCTATTGCTTCTAGACACTTTTGAGTGAAATCTCTTGGTTAAAGTATCATTTGAGCTATTAAGATTCAAAGCTGTTCTAATGTCTTCTTTTCACTGGCTTGAATTTCAACATCCACCATGACCTCCTCCCGTGTATGAATGCTGGGTGTGTTAGCTCATGTTTATCAGAAGCTAGTATCAGTGAGTTTTCAGATCTACCACACCTCATTCATGAGAACCCGGGACTCCAGTTTTCTCTCTTGAAGCACCTCTCCCACTAGGGCAGATTATATTCTAGATCTATATCCACACATGTATTAAGCAATACCCTTAAAATGCACTAATTTTGTTAACTTAAGATTGAATAAATGTTATTATCTTTGAGAGTACTATGACAGCAAATTAGCTTGTTCAAACTGGTGGTATTTAAAACAAAAACCTTTTAAATAAGCCTTTTAATTCACTTTCAACGTTTTATATGCAGAAATATTGGCAGCCTTGTCCCATTCAGTCTCTCATCATCTTTCACTTTGTCTCTGCTTTTTCAGTTGGCACCAAAAACCCTAAAATACAGCTGTGTGACCTGAAGTCTGGCTCATGCATTCAAGTTCTTCAGGGTTGGTGGACTAACACCATACACACAAACACACACACACACGTACACTCATTCCCTTTCCCTCATTCACACATGTATGCACACAAATATCTGAAACAATAAAATAACAATCATTATTTTCCCCTGCAGGTCACAGAGCAGAGGTCCTGTCTGTGCAGTGGTCGCCCAGATACGAGCACATCTTGGCCACTGGCTGGTAGGTATTGCTAACTGCTATTCTTTGTGTCAAGCTACAACCTCTGAACTGAAGCCATAATTTAGTTATTTTATTTTATTAATTCATGCTTGCAGTGGTACCAAAAAGGCCCACTGAAGAACTGCAGAATTTGACAGTCATGTTAAAAAATTTGCAAACAAGACAACTACAAATTACAAAGTTAGCTTGTTATTGTTTTTGGCATTGGCATTGCGTGTGAGCCCACAATGCCGTGCAGAGTGATTCCCAGCTAGTTGTACCACAGCAGTTTCTTGTCACCTTATTTCCCTGCCATCTGGCCACATGGCAACCTGAGTCAAGGGTAATGGCACCACATCGCTAGTAGACTGGCACAGTGGCACTCTAGTAGCTCATTCCCTGGGATTGCCAGTATACCATATGGTAGATAGAGTACCCACCTGCTTTATGCCGCGTTATTCCTGCTAATTAGTCCATTGGGATCGGTGTGCTGCTGTCCCTTTTGGATTGTAAGTGATTTTGAAAACAACTGAAGGAGTGGCACACAGAGAAGTATATTCTATTCTATAATAGAGAAGTATGTAATGTCCCATCAGAAAACTGACTTGGGAACAAAACAAACACCGGGGTACCAGTAGTTGTCATTATACGATGCTGTTTCAGCCAAATGAAGCTCCCCAGTTTGCGGCAGTACTTGTAAACCCCAGTATTCCATTTTATACTGAGAGGATCAACATTGGAGCTTATTTTGGATAGTTTCAAAGTACTATATCTGCATGAATTATCCATGAAGGACAAAACAATAAAAACTAACCCCCCTCCCCCTGCCCATCC
>CABFOR010042522.1:0-10014 GCA_900660295.1 Diretmus argenteus | reverse complement strand
CCCCAGATTACTACAGTCGAAGTTGAACTTGAAGGCACCACACTTCTGTCCTCTCAGCGCAACCCGGAAGTAAGTCGCACAGTGCTGACGCTTTCTTCCATTCAACGTTTTGAATGAAAAACAAAACCTCTCCCCCCTTATAACAAATAAAACCTTCTATATTTGAAGGCGACGCTGAACGGTGCAGCTGTGGCTCGCTACGGGGTAAACGGGGAGCAAATGGAGGCAACGTTGTTCTAAATCTCGGAGCGACTGATGAACCATGATCCCTGTCCCGCTAGTGGTGTGTGTCATGGGGGTCTGGTGTGTTGTCTATCTCACCGACACGCTGCTGAAGGTAAATACATGTTTCTGTTTTGGTTTTGTGTGTTTTTGGGGTGGGGGGGAAGTATTGTCTGCTGCTGTGGCTGAATGACTGACGGTTCGTGTTGTTAGCAGAGCGGCTAACGCTAGCTAGCAGGTTATTATGGTGGTGGGTTACAGTCCCACCTAGTGCTCTGTTTATACCATGTAGTGGTGAATGGAAACGGCTAACCAACCAATGCATTCAGACAATTTAAAATGTATTATTGCTTTACACTTCAAAGACCCCTTCCTCATATAACTTGCATCAGTTTAATACTAGAAAGTAGCAAAGGTGGGTAAACTGAGGTTTCAGCTGGTTGACCCTCCACTGCATAGTCACAGTAAGCAAAAATGACATTGGGAGTAGTTTGCTAATGATATGCCTTACTCCTACTCAATGTGACACTACCTGTAGAGCAGGTGGGCAGTGAGAGGAAGGTGGTTGTTGAGTGGGACAGCCAGTTTGTCCACAAAGCTGTAGCAATAAGGGATTAGAGGAGGAAAACAACAAACAGCTAGGTGACGTACTACCTTGCGTTTCTGGGCCCATTTTATTTGTCTAGTGGGGTATTTGTCCAGTGAATAACTGGCCAAAGGTAGGCTAGATGATATGACGTCACTTTAATATATCTCCATCATAACTAAAATGGAGATTGATAGCAGAAACATCTTTCCGCAATCTAAAACAATCAATGGTCAGTGCCTTGTAATCAATCAGGGGGCTTCTTTCCAGACCGAGGTTGAGGGAAATTGGGTACACCGGAAAAGTAAATTACAGTGCTTCATCACAAAATAACTCAAATGCATTGAACATTACAGATTGATGACATCTAACATTGTTTTTTCCTTAAACACCATCTCCTGCAGTTGTCTGCGAAATACCGGAACAGCTATGAGTCGTGGTTGGGGAGCCGGGGGCTGATGCTGTCGCCTTTCCATGTGAGATGGCAGACCACCATGTTCAACCGGCTGTTTGCCTACTGTGCCCGCATCAACCCCCATGCCCTCTACCTGTGGTAAGAAAGAATCTAGGGTTGCTCTGTAATGAACTCAGCTGTCGTCTAATGCCTTATACATGCCTAATACACCGTGGCTTGGGGATAATTGTCCGCTGATCAACTTACCTGTTAAGTAAGAACATCAATACCAAAATCGTCCATGTGTCCCCTGTAGATCATTTGATTCGGTGAACTTTCCCAGAGTGTTTGAGCTTTGAGCATCTCCCAAAGTAAGAAGACTGACCTTTTTGTGATGGAAAAATAGGCCATTTTTATTTCAAATTAAATATAGCTGATGTAGCCAGGTTTATTTTTGGAACTATTTCAGGTTAGCAACCATGTGTTCATCCGCTCCCCAGTGATTTTCACAGTATGTTGTTTTTGTATCATACTGCATATAAATGTTACCAAACTCCTACACAAAACTGCCAGGATTGGCTGCACATCATTAAAGATGGCTTATTGTTTAGCTTTTAGTCTCATTTTATCAGTTTTGAGATGCGAGTCACCTACTATCACTCAACATAGTGTATGCTGAAGACTTGGAGTGATCTACTGGGCACATATTTTGGTTTCTATCTTCTCATCACTTAACAGGTAAGTTGGCCAATGTCCAGTATCCTTCAACATTTCACTGCTCTTCTACTGTCTTTGAAATGACATTGAACTGCTAGCCGTGAGTCTCTGGCCATACTATCTGCCGAGAGAGCTTTCCCACATTATTTACATTGCTTTTCGGCTGATGCGTCGCGCACGACTTACGTCATCCACTCGGTTACCACAAGACTGCACACACAGCACCCAAATGCTTTCATCGTGATCTCGGGAGACTTCAATCACGTCACTCTGACTGCGACTCTGTCCATTCAAGCAGTTTGTGGACTGTCCAACCAGGGAAAATAAGGTACTGGACCTGCTGTATGCCAATGTTAAGGAGGCATACAGCTCCATAGCACCTCCCTCCCCTAGGAAGATCTGACCACAACCTGGTTCACCTCAGGCCACTGTATAAGCCTCTTGTCCAGCAGCAGCCTGTGACTACAAGGTCAGTAAGGAGATGGTCACAGGAGGCTAATAAGGCTTAACAGGACAGCTTTGAGACAACGGACCGGGATGTAGGGCTGGGTATCGAAAGTCGGTACTTTTTTGGCACCGACCGAATCACTTCGGTACTACCGAGCACCAATGTCAAAACATTCGGTGCCAATTTTTAATTTTTTTTAATAGTTAATTCGTCTCTCATCCAATCACTATATCTGTTGTAAAATCTAACGTGGCTGCTGATTGGGTCGTTAGCTAGAAACTGGCTGAGGGTGGAAAAACATCCATGCGTCCATGCGTTACTTCAGCAATCCGGGGACCGCATCTGAGTTAACTTAACCGAGTGAAAAATGTCAACGGCCCAAAGTCTGGCTACATTTCACAATAACGGAACCTCACACCCCAGTTATCGGCGATTGTATGCATGTTTTGCACTTTGTAAATAGTTCTAATTAAATATTTAACAGTTCGTTTAGTAGTTCAAGTGAAAAAGAAACAAACGTTTCATGCTTAAAATGAATTTGGACTCTTTTTAGAAAAACTAACGTAAAAGACTTGCATAATAAAAACATTTTTCAGGCTATTGCATTACGAAATGGGTTTTTATTTACATAGGTATTGAAAAAAATAGTTTTGGTACCGGTATCTAAACTCAGGTGCCGATATTGGTACCGGTATAGAACATTTTTAAATGATACCCAGCCCTACTGGGATGTGCTATATGATGGAGGACATCAATGGACTCACTGGTTGCATGACAGAGTACATCAACTTCTGTGTGGATCATTTTGTCCCCATAAAGACTACGCTGTTTTCCCAACAATAAACCCTGGGTCACTAGTGACATCAAAGCCCTCCTGAATGAAAAGAAGAGGGCCTTCAGAAGCCGGGACAGAGAGGAGTTGAAACGGGTACAGAGCGAGCTGAAGGTGAAGATCAGACAGGGCAAGGACACCTACAGGAGGAAGCTGGAACAGAAACTCCAGCAGAACAACACGTGAGATGCTTGGAGTGGGATGAGCAGTATCACTGGCTACAAGAAGACCGGTAGCCAGGTCACAGAGGGAGAACCGGACAGGGCCAATGACTTTAATCTATTTTTCAATACATTTTATTTGGGGCCCACCCCTCCACCGTCTCTGTGAACGTCTCCCGTCCTCAACCCCCCTGTCCTACCTTTTCCCCTCCCCCATCTGCTCACTCTCTCCGATGATACACCAATGGTCCTCTCCCTTCCCCCATGACTCTTTTCAATTTCTCTGCACCAGCGCCCCACAGCAGGGCCCACTTCACACGGCACACCGATCTTCTCAGCGGAGCAGGCAAGAAGAGGGCTGAGTAGACTACGCCCAGACGGTGTCAGCCCGAGGGTACTCAAGACATGTTCTCGTTAGCTGTGGTGTATTACTACAGCACATCTTCATCTTGAGCCTGATTCTGGAGAAGGTTTCTGTGCTGTGGAAGACATCCTGCTTGGTACCGGTTCTCAAGAAGGCGCGTCCTAGTGTCTAACGATTACAGACCAGTGGCACTGACCTCTCATATCATGAAGATACTAGAGAGGCTGGTACCATCACACCTACACCCCCTGGTTAAACCGTCACTGGACCCCCTGCAGTTTGCTTCACCAGCCAAAGCTGGGAGTAGAGGACGCCATCATCTTCCTGCTTCACCGTGCTTGTGCTCACCTGGATGGGCCGGACAGTAGGCTTTGTCCGATGAACGATGCCATCGTCCACGACAGCCATTGGCGACAGACACCCCATCGCGATCCCGTCCACACCGGGCCACAAATAAACAAGCTGCCTACAATTAATTTAGTCCCCAAAACATGCTAATTTGGTTGAAATATCTTTAGAAACATAATTTCTATTTCAGGCGAATACAAAGACAAAAATACGTTATTTTAGTCAATAAATACAATGGCAGCCTTGGATAACACATTGGTATTGGTCTCGAAATGGACTCGTAGTTTTGCCGTCTTTAAATTCTAAGGTACGAACTCAAATTTACTAAACACGTTAAAAAGCTATGCAAGACAGTAAAGACAAATCTGAACTGCTTTAGAATGATAGGATATTACAAACCCCTTAAGGCAGCTCATCTGATCCTGCATGCCATGATATTTTCACATTTATCTTATTGTGTTACTGTATGGAGCCGGGCCTCACAGTCAACTGTCAAACCCATTACATCACTATACAAACAAGCATTGAAAATAATCAAAACAAATGATCAAAAACAAATGAAATGGCATCGCTGTGTCATTCTGAAAAAGTACAAGTTGCTCAGTTGTGACAGTTTTATCAAGTTTTCTTTTGTCAAATTGATTTTTAAATGTGTGAACAATCTTGCCCCAGTTGTACTTTGTCCATATGTCACCAAAACAAACACCAATGGAATTACCACTTTAGGGATCAGCAGATGGCAACTGCAGGGTGGCACAGCGCCAAACTGCTTCCGGTCAGTCATCTTGTTCAGTAAAAGGGATACATTTTTGGAATGCCCTCCCAACAGAAATAAAAACACAAACTGATTTGAAAGTGTTTAATGAAAAGGTGAAACACTGGCTGAAACCAAACCTGCGATCACTGAGCTCTGATCATGCACTTGGATATATGCACATGGACACAAAGACAGAGGAACAGATTCTCATAGACAAACACACTCCTAAAGTCTACGTGCATGAATGCAATGGACATGTACAAAACATTATGCACATACAGTATCTGTACAGTGCCATGAAGGGAACATACACACCTGCACACATGCCCTTACGCAACATATAAATATTATAATTTTGTATGAGCACGTAACATGTATGAGTGTCTATTTATTATGTGATTTGTAAGTAATGATGATATGCTATGACTGTTTTTAAATAGAAAAGCTAACCAGGGACAGGGGTCGTTCCTTTTGCATTGTCCCTGACAAATAAACGGATGAATAAATAAAATAAAAATAATCAATTGCAGTTTCCTGACTCATCATAGTTCTCCATTGTCTAATCAATGTAATGTCTTAAATGGCAAAACAAGGATTACACCCTCTAAGAATTACGCCCTTTGAATGGAGCTGCCTAAATCTTTTTGGCTGCAATCCATACTAAAAGAGCAGTTTGTCTTCCCTCCCACGCTCATTAGCTATGTTCAGATCAGGAACTACTCTACCCTAATATTGATATGTCATACCCAAAGGATAAATGTTCTTTTAACTTGCCGTCCTCCACAGGTCTCACATCTGGTTCATGCTTCATGTGGAAAGGGACCTGTTATACTTTTTACAATCTAATTTCATATGGAACCATTTCTTTTTCACCTCAGCAACGCTGTTTCTGCTGAAACAGCATTAATCATTTCTTGCCATGCTTTACTTTTATCAGTTCTTGTGAGTCCGCTGCTTATGCTTCTGAAAACTCTGCGCATCCAATTTACTGCTGTGAAGAAAAAGAATAGCACCGTTGATGGCTTCAGCAATGTCCTCTCCTCCAGCGTCTTCCCTGCTGTGCTGAAAACACGCTCACTGCTATTGCTGCTGGCTGGTATGCTCAACACATGACAGGCAAGGACCTTTTCATGTTGACGCCACCAACCAGCAAATCTCGATCGTCACCTTCCATGTTGGGGTTCAGGTTGAGGTATATGTGGACCTCATCCACAACTGTGTCATCGTCCTGGGTGACATTCTCCCACTCTGATTCAAAGTCTGCCAAGGCTCTCTTTTTCGCTGCCGGTGGTGGGGTGTCTGCTGATGTCACCTTGCTATTGCTAGCTGGCTCCTCAGTCTCATTTCCACCGGTTGCTCAATAACTTGCTATCCGTCTCTTTGCATCTTGCAAGTTGTCATCGTTCTCAGTGGCGCAGAACATCTGCAACTGGTTGTATTTTGGCCATAGGAATGTTGCCAGTTTATGGAGTGACTAAATCTGGATCTTCTTACCAAGCCACTCCAAGTTGTGCTGGCAGATGGTGGCTTGATAAGGCATGTCAGTGCTTACTGGCTGGCAATGACGCTTCAGCCTCTTGTGCCACAACACAAAGTGGTTCAAGGTTGGATATTGATCACCTTCCAACTCCCACTGGGCTTCGTAGAAGGGGTGGAGAAAGTCGGCCAGAAAATCCTACACAGCCGGGGACACAAAAGCCATTCTTTGTGTCTCTCCACGAATCTGCAGCTTTTCCTGTAGTTCAGCATACACGTCCTTGACAGACTTGAGCGTAAGAAATACAGTGCTGTAATGTGTTTCTCTCGTCTGTAGAATGGGCCAGACCGCTTTTCTTCATGAACCAGATCAGTTTCTTGGCAGCCTGTAGCATTTCACCTACCTCTGGGACTGTTTCTGACAGCTCGGTGATGGCCACGGCGTGTCGGAGGACTGTGTTGTAGATGTGATCTTGGCAGTCCAAGCGCTGGTAAGGTCACAATGCAGCAACAATATTCACACCTTGGTCTGTTACCCACACACCTTACTCATCACAGAGGGCTCAAACTTGAGAACTGACACAAGCTGTTGCTGCAATTCCTTGGGGATATGTTCAGCTGTTTTGGCCTCATCTTGAGGGAACATGACAGTGGTGAGGATATTACTCCAGCTTGAAAGCTGAGGTTATAAAGTGACGTGATCGCCATGTAACTGACTTTACGATAATCACCAGTCCACATGTCTGTGGTCATCCCAACATGAACTGAACACAGCATCTCTTATCTCAGCAACAATCTCTTTTTGTTGTCTTTTTGAGGCAGCTGCGAGAGATGGTCGTGGGGTCAGGCAGCAACTTTTCAGCAGACAGGTGACCATAGGCTGCTCCGATGTTCATTAGCTCCTAGGCTAACGTTGTAGCTTCTTGTCCAGACACCATTTGGAATGGCTGTATCTCTTCACAGCAGAAATCCACACACTTCTGTGACTTGGGATCGGGGATTAGCTGACACTGGCTTCGAGAAGAACTCGGGCATTGATAACTATCTCAGGCTTGTGCTAGCAGAGCTAGCTGTAGTGCAGCGATCAACATGCCGTTGCAGACGAGATGTTCCTGTTTTTCTGCTGTCATGGGCAAGGCTGTTTGCAGATTATGCACTGAACATGACCAATTGGCTCGTTTTTAGTGGTAATCACCTCAAATTATTTTACAAAATACAGCTTTTACCGAAGCATTGGGGACTTTGTGCAACTTACCACGCTCTAATTGGTCCCTGATCAACTGCTATAAAGTCCACTAGCAAAAGCCTAATTTGTTTGGTTGATTAGATGTGGCCAGGGACAGGGAGGTCTGGGGCCTTCTGCTGGAACAGCTGCCTCCGCGCCCCGACCCCGGATAAGCGGAAGAGGATGATGATGATGATGATTAGATAATACGTCACTTGTGATGTACACATGTGCATAAGTATTTCAACAATATAACCAAATTGAAACATTTGTCAGCTAAATAGCCTATATATCAATGTGATAACATGTCATACAGTGGCCTATGTGTGCTGTGCGCGTATATGGGCACAATGAAGAGAGAGAAGTTAAATGAGCCCGACCTATAAAGAAACTATTTGGCCCGAGCCCGGCCTGAAGTGTCGGACCCCATTGGAGCCCGACGGACTTGCAGACCTCTAGCAATATACACTAGCCAAATGCTATGTCAACTAGTTAAACATACTAGGTGCCACTCTACAACAGTGTATGCAGTTGTCTTTCAGAGCTTGTCACAGCACTCCAACCCCGAACTAAGGTGTAATCTAATTTGTCATAACGTTTTCATCTTTTGTCACAACTGATGCATGCATTGTAATTTGTACTTTTTATTTTTTTATGAGCCACACCTACACACATTGTGGACCCTGGCTGGCGTGTTCATGTTTCAAAATGTCAAACATTTTTTAAATTGTTCCACAAACCAACAATTTAGGCTGATTGTTAGCTGTGGCTACTGCCATCTGCTGACGCAGCCACACAAAACAATAGTATGCGTTTATGATTTCACCAGTGTTTACATTCCCATGTCGTCACCCACACCTGACTGTACAGCAAACACATTCACTTGGCTCAATTGAATAATGTATGCCCCTTGTTTTGATCTCTCCCTGCATCTAACTTTATCAACTACACATTTGAAACCTTGTATAATGGTCAGATATAGTGCTAGGTTAGGGATGGGGGTATACAGTAGGCCTAGATATAACAGATGTGTTAAAGCGGCCTGTTTTGTGATGTGTTTTCTTAAAATGCTAGAGAGTCAGATGTTAATGATTCAGTGGGGCTTACAAATGGGCCTCTTCTAAATGAGGAAGTGTTTACTTCCTTGCTTCTTGTTCCTGTGGCTGCGGCTGCAGTTTAAATATTGCTCCAATCATCCACCACTCATTCCCACTCCCATGAAACCTGCCTGCACTGGCCCACTCATCCAACTGTCAGGGAACATTGGTCTGCAAGGGTCCTCAGTGATCACTCTGAAATGTGATGTAGCAAGTAGTGCTTGTGGGTCAGCTTAGTTTTTGTTCCACATCCATTTTTTTGTGCATGTTGCAGTGCTTAAAACATTCTTTGGGTACAGTTATTCTAATCAAAACACTAATTCTACAGATTAGAACACTTGTTTTTTTGAAGCCATAAACATTTTCTCTATTAGTGGGGACATGGAGGAAAGACTGGTTCCTGATGGAACAACAGTACCTAGCCATGTGAGCATACGAGTAAAGAGACACACTATGCTATACACAAGCTCATGCTATTGCACATGCTCATTATACCCCTACAGAGGTGTGTGTGTAGGTGTAGACTCTTCCCCTGGTGTGTGTGCATAGGGTGCTGGTACAGTGTTAATGGGCCCGTGGAGGGGGTGCTAATTGATTAATGCTCTCAGATTCTGTTCTCATTAACACCCTTTCCCAGGGTAGCATGTGTCTCTCCAGGCACCCCTACGGCCTCCCATGTGTCTCTACCCTTCCCCTCCCTACAGTGACTTTGTCAGGGGACAGCTGGCAGGGAGAGTCCCAAAATTGGGCTGGGATCACAGGCGGACATGGAAGGGAAGAGGAATAAAAAACTCTTCTTATTGGTCTTGTTATTGTTCTGTCTGATTGAGCAAACTGCTGATAATAGTGCTTTATTAACTTTTTTAACTTTTCTTCCCCCACCCCCACCCTGTCTCCACAGTATTCGCAGTGTGATGCAGAAGTACCTTGAGGAGAGAGATGAGCTAACATTTGACAAAATTTTCAACCAGAAGATTGGTAAGTTCCTACTTTTTATTGTTATAATTTTTTTAGTGCACTCGGGTACATATTACTTGTCTCTGGGCTACTGAAAGGCAGTCCCCAAATTGTCAAAATAGGCAGTAACCCATGTATTTCCTCTAAATATACCCATGTGAGATTCATTCAGCAATTACAATACAATTAATCAGCAGTTACAGTTAATCAGTCATATAGTCCCATAGCTCTGAAGGGCTGCCTTTTCATTATTTACCTCTCCCATTTACTTTTGATTAATAACTTAGCAATAATTGACCAGATGGGGTTTTTCACAAGCTGGACAGGTCCCGAATGAAAGCAAAGCTACTTCCCAGACTGTGTCATTGCATCTACATTAACAGCAATGTAATAACCTAACATCTTTAGGTGACTGGTAATGAGGTTTGGC